>CAUYPK010023351.1:0-37571 GCA_963574355.1 Loris lydekkerianus
TGTACAGATTGGAGTGCTTAAATCATACTAATCAGCATAGCTTTCATCTCATTTACCCATTTTATAGCATTAGGACATTTGTGTTCTACACATGATAGAACCAACTTCATGTGGTTCTTGTTCTTGAAAGAAGTTTCATTTTAAAGTAGATTATTCCTTGAGAATATAACATTTGAGCTCAAACCTAAATGTGGCAAAAACACAAATGATAAAGATGACTGAGGATGAGAATTGTAGGCAATGGTAACAGTCAATACAAATATCCTGATATGATCATGTGTGCCATCATCTAGGATAACAAAAAGCCCAATGTGTCTTAAATAAAATGGGAGAATTCAATAATGGAATATGAGGTCAGAGAACTATTGATGGTGCAGCTTCTACATGATGATAGGAATTTCTGGATGAAATGGGTTGCTGTTGTGAGCTTTTGAGCACATAAATTATATAAGTAAATATTTTCTTAAAGGATAACCTTTCAGCTAAGATGAGACTGTAGTTTGGATAAGGATAAAGACAGGGAAATTGTCTATAACCTTCCCATAGATTAGTGACAATGGTGACTGAGACCTGGGTACTAGCGGTGAGTAATTGTCAAATTCTGATTATATTTTTAAGGTTGAATCATCAAGATTTTTGGATGGATTGGATGTGAGATGTGAAAGAAAGAGGAAAATCTAAGAGTTTTTGGCCTCGTATACTAGACTGATGGAATGTGCATTACATGAGATGAGAAAGAGTTCTCAAGGAATATGATTTGGGGTGAAGGCTAGGAGTTATCTGGGGACATGTTAAATTTGAAATGCTTATTATATTTCCAAGTATAGTCATCTAATCAGAAATTTATGTACAAATTTGGAGTTCAGGAAAGAATTTGTTGTAGATATAAACTTGTGATTCAAAAAAAAATGGCAATTAAAACTATGAGACTGGAGAAGGTTGCTAAAGGTTTAGATAGAGAAGATTTTTGAGCTGAATGTGTACACTACAATGTCAAAAGTTGAAAAGATAAGTAAAATCCAAAACTGGGGACCATGAGGAACCAGCCAGTGAGGTAGGAGAAAAATTAAGAGAGTGGGTCCGCGGAAACCAAATAGGGAAAAGGTGTCAAGGGCAGTGGAATGTTCATCTCAGATAATAAGCTCAGATAATATGAGAACTAAAACTGGATTGAATTTAGCAACATGAAAGTTATTAGTGATCAACACAAAAGAAGAATGATGAAGTTATGAAGCCTTCTGATGAAGGCAGAATTAAAGTGAGTTTATAGAGAAAGAGAGGATCTGTCAGCATGAAGAATAGAAAATTATTCCACAGATTATTCCTATAAATGGGAACAGAGAATAAAGTATAGAACTAGTAGGGAAAAGTTGGGTCAAGAGACATTTTATTATTTCTTTTGTTTTTATTTGTTTTGCTTTTGTTTTTTTAAGACAAGAGAAATAAGAGCTATTATAGTTTTTATAATTATCTAGTAATAGGAAATAAAATAGTGCCATGGGAGAAAAAGAGAACTGGTAGAATGATGCTTGAGTAGAAAACAGGTGCTCGGTCCTCCTTGTGCCAAGAGCACGGACACAGCAATTGGTATCTGGTGGCTTGAGACTAAACTATCAGAAGGATCATCTAGCAGGAGTTTGAAATTATCAATAATCATGTTTTAGAAGAACTACCAAAGAACTAGGAACTAAACTCTTCAAGAAATGAAAGTGAAGTCTTTCATGTTTACATGGATGGAGCTGGAACATATTCTTCTTAGTAAAGTATCTCAAGAATGGAAGAAAAAGTACCCAATGTACTCAGCCCTGCTATGAAACTAATTTAGGGCTTTCACATGAAAGCTATGACCCAGTTACAACCTATAAATATGGGGAAGGGGGGAGGGAGGGAGGAGGAGGTAGAGGGAGGGGGATTGGTGGGATTACACCTACAGTGCATCTTACAAGGGTATATGTGAAACTTAGTAAATGTGGAATGTAAATGTCTTGGCACAGTAACTAAGAAAATGCCAGGAAGGCTACGTTAACCAGTGTGATGAAATTGTGTCAAATGGTCTGTGAAGTTAGTGTATGATGCCCCATGATCATATCAGTGTACGCAGCTATGATTTAATAAAAAAAAAAAAAAAAAGAAATGAAAGTGAGAAAGTTAAGCATCAAAAGGTGACTGCAGCAAAGAGAAGTAATAGATGGTATAGTTTATAGATGGATGCAGTTTGAGGCTGGAGGTATTTTGGAAGGAGGGAGGAAAATCAGCAAGAGGGATTGAAGAGGAAACAAAAGTCAAACAGGTTATGATAAAAATACACTAGTGTCAATGTAAAATACTTCAATGGTTATTAAAATTTATTATTTTGGTCAAATAGCACTATTTGGGAAGAAAATTAACATGTAATAAAGAATCCTCTAGTTTCTGACAACTTTTCTTTATCTTTTTAATTCACTCTTTTTACTTTCATAATTACTATAATGAAAATGTTCATTTTCAGTCTTCATTTAATGAAATGAAGTCCTAGTCTTTCCCAGAATCCTTGGGTAGATGCAAATCATTAGATTTAAGGTACAACTAATTCCTAACTCATAATGTGTTCTTGTCAACAGATTCCAGACTCCCCCAGATCAGCAAACATCTGTCCCTTCCAGTGACTTTCCTAGATCGACCTTCCTGTACCTCGAAGCCTTTAGAGGTCCATTCTCATTTCTATACTTTTTTTTTTTTTTTTTTTACATAAAACTGTACTCAAGATTCATCTTGATGATAAAGCCTTTTCAAGATACACTCATTTGGTTTCTATGGTTTAAACTATTGAATAAAGTCTTATATGACTGCACTTGGTTGTGCTAGTATTTATGTTTTTATAAATATATATCTAAAAAAATATTAATTGAGGATTTTAAAGATTTATGAGATTTTAAAGAATTCAAAGTCAGGGTTTATGTATCTCCCAATGTCAGCATCTGATACGTTATGCAGAGTACAATGCAGCATTCTAGTCAGAGTCATGAATATTTGCCGTGTCTTTCTAAGCCTACCAATATTGCACTCTCTTACTCCGCCAACTCTGGCTTATCGGCATTGAATAGCATGACTGGCAATCAGAAAACATGAAGATATTTTATTACTCTTCTTTTGGATTTTAGGGAAAAATTGGTTTGCTGTTTCTCCTTGTTTTCTTCACTCAAGCTATCATGATGGCTTTATATTTCAATATCTTATCATAACTTCCTGATATGTGAGAAGTCATATATTCTACCTGATAAAAATGCAGTTGCAAAGCTCTGAATAAATCAGAAACTTTTCTAAATACAGCCATTAAAGCATGGCAGAGAGTGATCCAGAGTAAAATATAACTGCTTACGCATTTCATTTGGCTTTTGTTTTGTCCAGGTCCACATTTATCCCAAGTACAAAAACAAAAAAGAAGTTATTTATGATACTGTAAATTGAGCTTCTGTCTAGACAGTATGCAATGCAGGTGAATCTGAATTCTCAGCTATACTGCCATGTGTTAATTGATCAGAAAAATCAGTTGGCATATTCAATTACCTTGTGACAGTCATAACAATACCCAGTCTATTTTTAAATGTCAGCATAGGCACTTTTTTTCCCCCTTTGCCTTGTGAACTTGAATAACATTGAAATACTTTCCTGTGTGAATAATGTGTTCAAGGTTTTAAAACTTCATTATCTTATGTAATTGTAATTTTTAATTACATTTTAATAAAAGTTATAGTTACTTCTTCAGATTAAATCAATATAAATATAATTATTTTGGTTTTTTGGTAACATTTTTATTCTTGACAAAGTACTCTCTGGTTCTGCATGTAATTGACATTATATTTGAAAATAATTAAGCAAAATCTAACTCAAACAAAGAGTAAATATTCTCCTTGAGAGGCAATAAGGCTCATTGGAAAGATTGCTACGATAAATGTCAAGAGTTATAGTTTCATCCCTTGTTTCACCTTGAACACGCTATCTGACCTTTGCCAAGTAACTTCATTTCTCTAAAACATCAGCTTTCTCACTGATACAAAACAAGTATGTACTTTGATGTCCTTTATACATCTAAGAATCTATATTTCCTATGTTTTAAAGCATATAAATTATAGCAAGAAATTGTAGGTTTGACATAAAAGATATTAACCAAATACAGTAGTTCATTATTTTTGTTTTAATTAAGAAGTCATGTTTAAAGTTCAAATTCATTTTTATACCATGCTTGTCCCTCTTATATCTCACTGTCTCTCTACCTCTCTTCTCTCTTTCCTCCTTATAAAAAATGACATATTAGAGACATTATCCTGCAACTTAATTTTTCCTGTGTGTTAACTACATATGCATGCACATTGCTTTTATTTAGCATCTAGATAGCTACCTTATTCTCTATAATACCTGAATAATGATCCATAATGTAGTTTCACCATTAACTTTTAATGACATTAAAGTTTCAGATATTTCACAGTCTGTTGCAATTACAAGAATTCTTGTGTATCTATGGCAGTACAGCACTGGTACTTTTACTTTACTAAAACAACCTTCAGGCTCGGTGCCTGTAGCTCAAGCGGCTAAGGCACCAGCCACATACACCAGACCTGGTGGGTTTGAATCCAGCCCGGGCCTGCCAAACAACAATGACAACCACAACCAAACAACTCCCAGCTACTTGGGAGGCTGAGGAAGGAGAATCGCTTGAGTCCAAGTGTTGGAGGTTGCTGTGAGTTGTGATGCCATGGTACTCTACCCAGGGTGACAGCTTGAGGCTGTCTCAAAAAAAAAAAAAAAAATCCTTCAAAAAAGGTATTGCTGAGACAAGGTATTCATATGTGTTACATTTTAATGAGTAATATGTAATCTTTCCTTAACACTATAAAAATTTGCAACCTCCTCCTGTGCTCAAAGTACTATACAGATTTAAAGTCCCATGCCACTTTGATGAGGAGATAGATGGTGGAAGGTTAGGCTGGATGGTGACAGGGTCCATTTTTCATTTTGAAAAGATGCCCAATGCCTTTATAGAGTTGGAATGAAGTTGATACAATCTGAAACCAAAAAGAATCACTAAGAGGTTGTTGCATCATCTGTGTCTGATAACATAAAGGCCTAGACTAGGATAATGCCTAATTGCAGGTAAGAATCATGGAGATAACGGGAAGGGCACTGAAGTTGATGGTTAGGTCATTAAAAAATGACAAGCATTTTGAAGGTAAACTGCTTTTTTCTTTTAATTCAGCTCCCGAACAAATATTTATTGAGAACCTACAATATGCCAGACACTATGTTAGGCTCCCAGAAAAACAAGATTTCATAGAGAATAAGAGCAGAGCTCTAAAAAGGAAAGTCAAATCAAGATGCATAAAAACACTGGCTTCTCAGTAATCAAAGTAGTAGAAAACCTTATTAAATTTAGAGTTCTAAAAATTTGAATATAAGAAAAGATGATTAACTGGGAAAATATTTGTGCTGTATACAATGGAAAAGTCTGAGAGGTAAAAAAAATGACTGAGAAGTTAAAGTCCTGTTACTTAAAGATGAATTCGGTTCAATCTGTTAGGCTTTTGTCACAAGAAATATTCCTTAGACAAATTAATAGATGACCCCATTAGAACAGACTTTACATATCTGCCTCCAAAAGCAAATGCTTTTTAAAAATTACCACCAGCTCATTAAAATAATGATGGCCAATTTAGTGTGCATTGAAGAGCTTTGGTTGCTTTGCAGTTATTCTGCCTGTCCTTGCCTTTGTGAGGACGTCCTTTTCTTCCTCCTAGGTTATTTGGGCATAGTTCCTTGTATTCTCAATGCATATTGCATAACTGATTTCAGAACGCTATTCTGTGCCCTCTGTGGCCCTTGTTGCATAGGTAATTAGGGTTTTATTCAGAGAGTGTAGGGCAACAGCACATTCATTTTCACACTATGAAATCTAAGCCTCGAAAAGGTTGAGTGTTCAGAAATTCTTACTTTTCCCCAGCCTATAGAGTAAGTGTTAACAGTACATTTTGAAAATAAACATAATTAAGCCAATAGAGAAACATGACTGTAACACCTATTTTCTCATTATCTCAGAAAAATTTAAATGAGGCGTTATAGTGTTTTATCTCAGCAAATGGCCTACCATTATTTTTTGACCTAAGGGGAAGGTTTTCTTCGTCTCTTTGAAGTGTGTGTTTAATTGATACATTTATTCATTTCACTATTCAAATTTTATTGGAGGAGTATATTTTGAAAAATTTTTCATCTGATCGCCTTCTGAAGAATGCCAGCTGGTTGTGTGACACACACACAAACCTACCTACTTAAGAAGATACAGAGAGAACAAAACATATTTAATAATAACTAAATAAAAAATGGGTTAGAAATTGAAATTTATAACTAAATCTAAATCTAAATAAATCTCTAACTAAATCTTTCTAAGCTATAGATACATAAAAATTAGACAGTTTACCCCCACAGACAGATAACATTAAACTTCAATCAGTAATGTTTATGTGGCCACCCATACATTTTGCTATCTGTAAAATAATATTTTATAATAAGAATATTTGTTCTTAACTATTTCTACTTTGAATTTTCCTTTTCCTTCTTACATTCTTTCAGTAACATTTGTGTACAGCTAAGAAGTCATTATTTAGACAACTTCAAATTTCTCCTTCTTTAGCATTTTCAAACACCTCTCTCCTACCTTGAAAGGATTTCAGACAATAATGACATCTATGATTTGTGTTAAAGATATTAAAGTTTGAAGAAAGAAATACTGACATGCTTGTCTAAATCAGTTGTAGAAATAACACTGTTTTCTTTTATCTTGAAAAATATCTATAATAGAAAATAATTGCTTCAAAAAGTTCAGTTTATATATATGCCCACAAAATTCACAGTGAGGCCTCAAAACAATTTGATCCTAATATTTATTCTCATTAATATTCATATAGAAGAATGTCTTTGAATATGATACTTTGTCATTCTTTATGGACTGAATATGGAACCTCATCCACAGTTGTTTTTCAGTATTACTTGCCTTAAGTGACAATAGGTTTTTTTTAAAAAGTGGAAAGTAATGATTAATGCAATGTGTATTTTTATTTTAGAAAGTGTGGGATGTTCAAGTGCCAAAGGCATAAAACTTTAATTAAAACACTTTCATTAAAAAATAAAACAAAACACTCTTGATAGAAAGGAGGACAAATTTTATAATTTTTAATTAGAGAATCAACAAATTATGTCTAAAATTATTAAAATTATCAGAGAAATATTGACCTGCTTACCACAAAGAAAATGTTAAATTAAAAGAAAAAGAAAATGTTAAATAAGTAATTTTTAATTATATTTCTATGATGGACAGTGAATCATAAGTTTTATAATAATTATGTAACAATTGCTCATCAATAGTGCTGAGACTTAAGATAGATGCAAATCAAGCATTCTGCTAATTATCTGAACACTAAGAATTCACAACTGGTGAGAAAAGTTTAGATCAAATATAGTCCAACATTTATTTTACATTAAATAATTTTTTAGTGGGTGGCTATAGCTCTGAAACAGACTCAATTTTTCACCTTAAACATAATATTTAACTTCATCAAGTCACAAAAGTATAATTTAAGATTTTAGAGGTACCACTTATTGTCTAACTTGGTTAATCTACCATATGCTCTCAGCCACCTAAGTATCTAATTAGTTCAGTCAATAATACAAGTTTTAAGAAAAGAGGAGTAGAAATAATGTCTTAGAAATACAACCGCTAGTAATTAAGACTGTAAATAAGATTGAGTAAAGATTTATGTGAAACATGCACAACTACTTAAAATTTATACCTATAAAAAGTTTGTAGGTATAAGAGCTTGGGTTGAACCACCAGTCACTCTTCCCATAAAGAGTTAATGACAATTGCCTGGTGGACAATTGTCCTGGGGCCATTACTTCGTGTCTGTCCAGTAAGAACTGAGGTAGACAGGTGTAGAGTAACAAACATCAGTTGTGCGTTCTTGATTAAGTAGCAAGTCTTATGACCCTCAATTGCATCATTTATAAGATGAAGATGATAACACAGACCCTAACAGGATTTTTTGAAGATAAAGGAAGATAAAAGGTATAAACACACACTGTGCAGGTAAAGAGTACACTTACAACTTTGACTCAATCTGCACAACGAAGTATGTAAACAAAACATGTGTACCCCTAGTATTCTGAAATTTTAAAGCTTTACCTGTAATGTGTTACTCTATAACACACTAATTAGACCCAATCCCCCATTTTATAATAATTACTATGAATTTTACCCCTTACTATCTTAAAAGGGGATTCATCTACATACACACACGCGCACACACACACACACACTTAGGAAGAAACACAAATTTAAAAACTCATATACACTATAAATGCCTCTAACTATAATGCAAGAGAATTAAAAAACTTTATTATAAATTATGTATTTTAATATACAAATACTCGATGGTTACTGTCTATAAAGCATAATAAAGTATTCATATGCTTGCAACTGAAATCATCATGAATGGGGAATTGTAATTACAAACCACAATAGTGGTGGCATATTGGTGACTCTAATATCTGTGCTATTATTTTCTGCCCTGAATATGATTAGTACCCTCAAATCATTGTAATAACAAAAGTTGTTTCCTTAATTTTCAAAATTCTACCTACAGAGAGATAGTGTTCCTATTGAGAACCAATACAAATACATGTTCTGTACAACATGGGGTTTGCAGTAGTGCAGACGTGAACTTAAATTTCTCCTCTATTTCCTTAGGACTGTATAACACAGGGTGAGTTAACAAAATTCAGCTTCTTGTGTCTCTAAAAGATGGGATGAGGGTGTGATACATACCTAAAAGCATAGCTAAGGGAATTAAATAAAGTTATGTTTGCAAAGTGTTTAGCACAGTTACTGTCCCTGGCACATTTTTTCCTAAATATTTTTATGTCTCAGTACATAAGATAAATGCTATTTGCTTTTTCCTCTCTATTTCTTTCCTATAGTCTTTCAAAACTTGCTAATACTAAATTTATTTTCTCTTTTCAAAATTCCCCAAGATTCACATTTCTGCCTTATTATTACACTTGCTTCAATTTCTAATTTTATTGCTAATTTATTGCTTCTGCTCTTACTTCCAGCTGACTCCTCTCCCCGTGCAGTGGTTCTCAACCTGTGGGTGGCAACCCTTTTGTAACAATGAAAATACATCGTGGCATTAAGAAGGTCGAGAACCACTGCACAACATTACTCTTTCTCTTGCTCTCCCCTAGATTCTATACTCCTCAATATACTGTTTTCTAAATTTGCACTCATCATAGACAGAATGGTTTAAAGTCCCTTCAGAGAATTCTATGATGTTCTTGAGAGCCTAACAAGAATCCCATAAAGTCAAATATTATCCCTCTGGTACACAGAGAATTTTGGAAATAAAATCAGTAGGTTGTTTCATTCCAATGTTCTTTGCTACAGCTAATTGCAGGGAACATAGTGACTTACAGAAAAGACCACAGATCTGGAAACCGATAGCAACTGCTACATAGGGCAGCAGAAGAATTTCTCAATGGTTTTCCCTCATCTCATCTGCAATGTGCCTCAAGAGTCAAAGGCATTTTGAAATTAACTATCTGGAGACTTCATAGCCTACTTGCAATAACAGACAAAAAATAAATAAATATATATATATATATATATATAAAGTCAATGAAGTAATAGAAGACTTGAACAATATTATAAACTTATCAGATCTGATGCCCACCTATACAGACTCATTCAGCTAACAACAATACATATTCCTTTCAAGTGAACATGGAATATTCTCCAGGATAAACTATATGGCAGGCCTAAATGAGACCACAAAAAAAATTTAAAATAATTGAAATCAGGCGGCACCTGTGGCTCAGTGGGAAGGGTGCCAGCCCTATATATTGAGGGTGGCGGGTTCGAACCCATCTCCAGCCAAACTGCAACAACAACAAAAAATAGCTGGACGTTGCGGCGGGCACCTGTAGTCCCAGCTACTCGGGAGGCTGAGGCAAAAGAATCGCCTAAACTCAAGGGTCAGAGGTTGCTGTGAGCTGTGAAGCCTTGGCACTCTACCCAGCATGACATAGTGAGACCGTCTCTAAAAGAAATAATAATAATAAAATAAAATAAAAATAAATAAATAAAAGAATAGAAATCATATAAAATATTTTACCCAATAACTATGGAATAAAATTGGAAAACAACACCAACAAATAAATTTTGAAAATTCAAATATTTGTGGAAACTGAACAATACACTCCTTAGTAACCAGTAAAATAAAGAGTGATTCACAAAGGAAATTATTAGAAAATACTTTGAGATGAATGAAAATGAAAACACAGATACCAAAATTCATGGGATATAGCTAACACCATGTTTAAAAGGAAATTTAGAGCTGTAAATACCTATTTTAAAAAAGAACAAAGATCTCAAATCATTCTAACCTTTGACTTTAAGAATATTAAAAGGTAGAAATACTAAACACAAAGCAAGCAGAAGATAGAATATAATTAAGGGTTGTACAGAAATAGATAGAAAAGAACATTTTACGACACTAGGGACAATCAACAAAGCCATACATTATTTTTTAATCTTTGTAAATGATATACTATTGTCTAAACTAATCATGTGCAGAAGAATCAGATTACTAAAATATGAATCAAAGACAATAAACCACTACCAATCTTGCAGATAATAGAAAAGATTGTTTAAAAACAACTATATGCCCTTAAATTAGGTAATTTTGGTGAAAATAAATTCCTATAAAATCACAAACTACTAAATTTGACTAAAAAAAAAAATAGAAAAACTGATACAACCTGTGGCAAGAGATTGAATTCATAATTTAAATACCTCCTACAAGGAAAACTCCATGTCCAGATGGCTTCACTCTTCAATTCTATCAAACATTTAAGAAGAATTAACACCATCCTTTCACAAACTCTTTCAAAAAATAGAATAAGAAGGGAGCATTACTAGAATCATTCTGTGATGCTAGCATTACCTTGACACCAAACCCATGCAAAGATATTTCAAGGAAACATTCAACAACAACAACAAACTATAGACCAATACCCCTTACTAATTATACATGCAAAATTCCTCAACAAATGTGATTAAATCAAATGCCTAACAATACATATAAAAAAGCATTATACTCCGTGACCAAGGAGGATTTGTTCTAGGAATGAAGGTTAGTATAATACATGGAAATAAATTAATACCGTATATCATATTAATAGACTATTAAAGAAGAAAAAACACATATTCCTCTCAATAGATTCAGAAAAATTGTTGAACAAAGGTTTTCATGATTAAAAAAACAAAGAAACTTTATTAAACTAGTAATGAGAGTTTCCTCAAATGTATAAGGCTATCTCTGAAAAAAGTTAACGTCAAATTTAAGGGTTAAAGACCAAATGCTTTTTCTCTAGGATCAGAAATAAGACAAGGATGTACATTTTTGCCACTTCTTTTCAATATTGTTTTGAAGGTTGTAACCACAGAAAATAAGGGGGAAAATATTAGACATCTGATTAGAAAATAATAAGACCGTCTATGTCTGAGGATGTTATGGTCTTGTATAAAGGAATCTACCTCTCCCCCAAAACTATTTTAACTAAAAAAACCATTTCATCCAGGTTTCAAGATACAAGATCAGTATAAAAAAATAGTTAAAAAAAAAATCTATTGTATTTCTGTACATTAGCAATGACTTACTCTTAAAATTAGGAAATGTTTACATTTATAATGGCATAAAAATACTTAGGATTAAATTTAATAAAGTAATATGAGACTTATACAGTGAAAAACAAAAAATATATAAAATAGAGAAGACTTAAACAAATGAAACTATATCCCATACATTCTGTGTTCATGAATAGGAAAACTTAATATTGTTAAAATGGCAATACTCCCCAAATTGATTTACAGATTCAGAACAGTCCCTGTAAAAATCCCAGCTGCCTTTCTGCAGAAATTGGCAAGTTAATCTTAAAAATTCATTTAGAAATGCAAAAGATGAAAATAGCCAGAACAGTCTTGAAAAGGAAAATCAATTTGGAGGATTCACATTTTTTAATTTCAAGCCTTAGCACAAAACTATAGTAATCCAGACAGAGTAGTTTTGACATAAGGATTTATGTATAAAGGAATGTAGTAGAATTGAGCATCCTGAAAAATGCCTTTACATTTATGGTAAATTGATTGTCTACAATGGTGCTAAGATGTAAATAAAAAAGAATAATCTTTTCAATAAAGGAAAGGACAATTGGATATTTATATGTAACAAAATGAACTTAGATACCTCTAGCTCTACCACATAGCCTAGCCAAATATTAACTAATAATGGATCATCAACTTAAACATAAGAGCTAAAACAATTAAACTTTTAGAGAAATTCATAGGCATTAAATTTTACAATTTTGTATTGGGCAATGGTTTCTTAGATGTAAAAGGAAAGCAAAAGTGATAAAAGGCAAAAAAAAAAAAAAAAGGTAAATCAGACTTCATCAAATTATAAACCTGTACATCAAAGAATACAGTCAAAAAAAAAAAGACAAAAAATAACACAAAATGGGAGAAAATATTTTCAAATCATACAGTATGTGATATAATGTAGTGTGTAAATATAGATACAGGTTTAGTGTCTAGAATACACGAAGGGCTCTTACAACTTAGCAACAAAAGAAACCAACAATTCTCTTTAAAAATGGGCAAAACATTTAAAGAGGTGTGTCCAAAGAGGATGTAGAAATAGCCCAGAAGTATATGGAAAGATTCTCCTTATCTTAGGCATTGGAAGTGCACATCAACATGCAATGAGATACCATTCCACAACCTCTAAAATGCTGCAATCAAAAGGTCAATTAGCAAGTGTTGGTGAACATGTGGACAAATGTGAACTCTCAGACATTGTTGGGAGAGTGCAAAATGGTGTAGCTTCTTTGGAAAACAGTCTGACATTTCCTTATAAAGTTAACATCAAGTTATAATATGATCAGGAATTCTGCTCTTAACTACACTGGAGATAACTGAAAATATTCATCCACATGAAAATTGAACATGCATATTCAGAGGGGCATAATATGTAATACCCCAAAAGTGGAAACAATTCAAATATCTATCAACCAATAAATGGACAAACACAGTGTCCTTACAATGGTATATTATTTGACCATAAAATGCAATAAAGTGCTGACATGTGATATACATATATATATATATATATATATATATATATAAAATATATGATATATATGATATATTATATATATGTGACATATTAGTGGTTCTCAACCTATGGGATGTGACCCATAGAACTGTATTAAAGGGCTGCAGCATTAGGAAGGTTGAGAACCACCATGATATATGATAAATAAGATGTCATATATCGTACACCCCTATATATATGTGTGTGTGTGTGTATATATATATATACCGTTAAGCTGATCAGATCTGCCAAATTTAGCCTGTTCTGCTTCCTTTTGGTCACTTACTTTTAGTCCTTCTTTTTTTTCCCACGAAGGTGAAGGTTGCAGGTAGTGTTGGTATTCAGTTGGTATGCCAATGAATACCAACATGTAACTTTCACCAGCTACTGTATAGCTAACATCCGTAAGTTACTATGGTAAAAGTCATTTCAGTTATTTCTCAGGAACTTCTGGCTGCTCGTGTCCACTTCAAACTGCTGAGACTACCTACCCTCCAACTGGCTCGCACAAATGCCTGAGAGGTGTCCTATTGACATCAAAACTCCAACTCCATCCTTAGATCATGTTCATCCCACCTTCCTCTAAACATATGTCCTATGAAATACTGTGAAACCTGATTATTCTTGCATAGATCACTATTTCCTTTTCCCCACTACCAATCACATTTCTCTATGCCTTAAACTATCTCGCTTCCTAACCCATAAAGATCCCTAAGCCTTATATTCAAGGAGGCAGATTTGACATCTGTGCTCCTGCCTCTTCTCTCAGCAGCTTCAAAAATAAATATTTTCTCTTGCAAGAATCTACTGCCATCATGATAGTGATTGTTTCACGTGCACAGGCAGATGGACCTGGACCTGGCCTACAACACATGCACCAACACAGGTGAACCTAGGAAATATTACCTTAAGTAAAAAAGCTAGTACTAAAGGTCTTACATAACCCATCATCCAAATTGTCCAGAATAGGCAAAACCATAAACACACTAAGTAAATTAGTGATTTCCATGGACTAGAGGCAAAGAGGGATATACCAGTGGATACAGGTTTTTTTTGGAGGGGGTAAGGGTAATGAAAATACTCCAAAATTAGATAGTGTTAATAGTTGCATAGCTCTGAGTTACGTATTTTAAAAGAATGAATTTTATGATATATAAATTATATCTCAATAAAGCAGCTATATTAAATAATATACATGATTTCTTTTTTTTTTTTTCACTGCCAGGAATTAAATCCAAGTTCTTTTCAACACAGACATGAATTGTTGCTAAAGTCTCCTAACCATTGTCCCTATCTCCAGCCTTCCCCTCAATCCATCTTTCACCTACAATATTAACCTTCACAAACATGGTTTTTGCATAATCATTTCTATCTCTGTAATGATGTGTGAATCAAAAAAGGTTAAAGTTTAAAATTTTGGTCAGCTTTCTTTCCATTTTAAGCCATTGTCTTCACTCTCTGTTGTTGATACCCCATGTCCCTGTGTCTCTCCCAAATATCATAAGATTTTCCATTTCCATCACTAAAATGTGACTCTCAGTTAATAAACATAGTTATATTGCTGAAATCTGCTCTTTTCCTTCATACTGCCTCCTTTTCCAGCTTTTTGGGGTCTAATCCAAGACAAATTATTTTGTGATTATTTCCTTGGCCATCTCGGACTATAGTCACCTGACCCTTGCCAAAATTCTAATATATTTCTTATATATTCTATAGATTCTAATATATTTCTTATAATCATTATTCATTGTCCATTTTACCTACACTTCTATTGCAAGTGTATTTTTAACTCTGTCATGAGGACAGTGGAAGTGACACTCCACGGCAGGTACTCCTCATAGGGTTGACCCATTACAGGGTTTATCACAGTCAGTGATGGATCAGATAAGAAATATAGATAGATAATTTATATGAAACAAGCATTTTTGACATACACTGGGGCTTTCAGATGTAACTAATTTTTTTCAAGGAATATAATTTTAAAATACATTACTTAAATATTGTAGAATGTTTTCTGGCTTTATAGGTTTTTTAGCAATGGCAATATGTTTTCTAAAACAAAATCAGGACACATGGGCTGAGAGGTAGAAGAAATGGGAACATTTTAAATTGTAATTAATTATGGCTATGAGTAAAATATTCAACATACATATAATAAATCAAAAGTAAGAGAATTTTGAGACCTATATTCTGTATGTGGTCTTGTCCTTATCAGCTATTTTATCTTTGAACAAGTTCCTTAATCTTCCAATATCTCATTTGGCTCATCTACAGAGAGGAAATGATTGATTCAACATCAAAGGCTTTGTTCAAAAATCAAAAGAGAACAGCCTAATGAAGTGCTCCATACTGTGCTCAGTACAAAGACAATGCTAAATCAAGTCTTGCTGTCCTTGTTACTGCATAGTTGAAGTGTAAAAAGTTTTATTAAAGATAGGCTATTACAAGTCACGTTTACACAGATAAATAAAAAAAAAAAATGGCATTTGAACTTGCCTTTGGTGTATTCCATTGGTTGTGTATGGAAGTATCTCATTTAAAGGTCATGCATTTTAATAAAATATGAAATGCCAGAGAAATACAGTCTGCGTGGATGAGAATGCATAATATTCCCTTCAGTGTATTACAACTGATATTGAAAACGAAAGTGGACATACTATTTCCCCATTCATTCCTTGGCCTTTTGACAGACAAATCTACTAACCAGATAAATAGAATTGGTACTATCATCTAAAAATTATAAATAAAGAAGTGGGGAGTGATTACCAGCATATTGTGGCAGAAAGAAGCAGGAAAGTTTAGAAGAGGTTCGTAGCGCCCCCTAGTGTTAAGTCTCCTCCGGTTTTTTTGTTCTGATTTGCTGTTTTTTAAAAGGTGCTTTCGCCAAGGAATTCCAGAGCTGGAAGCAACTAAGCTGTTTTCAAATAATCCTTTGTATAAACCTGCTTCAAAATGTACACACTTATATTTCTTTTAAGAAATAAAATCCTTAAAGGCTAAAGACCCCAAATTTGGTAATTTCATTAAAGAGAGGCTGAATTACAAATGAGAGGAAGTATCTAAGGGAGAGAATCAAATTCTGTAATTGAATATTTTCATAAATTGAAGCAATCAGATAATTAGGAGATATATATATATATATATATATATATAGAGAGAGAGAGAGAGAGACTATTTAAGCCTAAGTAACTGTAGCTGCAGCAATATAATGACTGACTCTGGTTAAACTCCTTACCTAGGCTATTTTTAATGGCAATGCTGACATCCTTAATACAGAGATCTGAACACTTCTATTCCAATAGTATATATAGCCTGCAGAAAAGTCTCACTAAAATGTGCTGAGTTAACTTGTCAGCATTAGGGCTTTTATTTCACAAGAGCAGGGCATTAATTTCATGACCTTCAGGTGTTCTAAGGGATTGTAGTTAACCACTGAATTAAATAACTGTTTCTATTTTATAGCTGTTAAAACTAAAGAAGGAGACTCAAAGTTGTAGAAATAAGAAATTACATCTGTAGTTGATTCAAAAACTACTTGCTATTTTGATTGATTAAATTTCATCTTTACAAATCTACTATAAAAATGGCAATTGAAAATCTGAACTATTTCAGAACATTTATAGCTAGCTTAAATTGCAGAGAAATAGGTCATCATAAGGAATAATTAACTGGCCTGTGTTCAGCCTGACTAATGTTTCTGTTAATGTGATTATATTAGAAAATAATTGTATTCTTGAAGAGAAAACTATGTCTGATGTAGAACTGGTCTTACCAATCTTTAACTTTGAATCACAATGTGTTATCTGTATTTTAATGTAGTACCTCCAAAATTCAAGGACAAATAAATAGTTTGGGTTTCTGGTAGTCTATTTTTTTTTTTTTTTTTTTTTTTTTTGTAGTCTAGTGTTCCCCTGATGAGGATAATTCTCAAGTTTTCACCATTTTAAATTTCATCTTTAAAATTTGAAGAAGGGGATGGTGAGCTGTCATTCAGGGTATTCACAGACAAAATTATTCATTATACATTCAAGATGTACTATCCGCCCCCACCATAATTTCCCAGCCTAGTAATTCATAGTATATTGCACTTCCTCAGCAAGTTGACTACTCCCACAATCCATTCTTATAGGACATCTACTGTATTTTTAATCTAGTCACTTTATATCACTTAATTCAAATGCAGAAAAGTCTAAAGTGTGATTATACTTAATGAACTTCTCCCAGATAATGAGATCAATTAGAACAGAGTGACAATTTTTTTCCAAGGACAGACATAGGAGTAATTGATACAGCTGAAAACACCGTTGGCAAGAATGTTAATATATGTAGTAGAAACAGTTATCAACAGCAAATGTTTAGACTCATAAGATTAAAAGTCCAATTATATTTTTCAAATTTTGAAATTAAACTTCTAAATTTAATATTTCAAGTAATCAAGTGTATATCATGATATGTATAACCAGATATATATATTACATTATTTTATATGATAACCCCTAAAATGAGATATGATATAATTTTTTCACACTGCAAAACTTCTTTTTAAGGTTTTGTTAAAACAGACATTAATGAACAATGGGGATGACACTTCTAGTGAACCAAAGCCTTAGCAAATAATAAATAAAGAAAAGCAAATAGCAGGTTCAATACCTTTAGTCTCAACCCAAAATCAGAATTAGAGGTTTCCATAGCATGGGAAGGAATCCAAATTTTAAATACAGGCATAAAATTCCAGAAGACTTTGTATGTGTTGCTTTGTTTTTCCATATCCCATCCCTAGAGAGTACAATGAGTCAAATAAATTAAACAGTCTTTATTCCTGGGTCAGGACACAAACACTGTCACACAGACTGGGGAATGAAGTGCTTAATCAGGTGATGGAAGTAAACTCATCATACAATCATTTAAGTCAACATGCTAGAAAAGTGCATCGCTGTGAGAAAACATGACATTTTGAAAAAATACACAAAATCAAAATACCTCTGTTTTAAGAATCTGAGATTCTCTCACCATTGAATAAACACATTTGAACATCTTTGGAGTTCAGTGCAAAACAACAAGCACATGGCTTCTGCCAATCACACAAACATATTATTAATATGTGTTTTTCTAGTCCAAATCAACCATCTTCCCCAGGATCAGGGGAAAATACAAGGAGGTATCCACACCTGTGCAGAGGTGGCTAACGGGCACTCAGCAGGTGGCTCAGCCTCTCTCTGGTCAACCTACAGGCCTGGAGTAAAACTCAGTCTCTTATTCACCAGAATTTGTGGCTTAGACTTGTCATGTTAGAGTCGCCTCAAGTATTTCCTAGTCTGTGTTCTCTACACTCTGATGCTTTTTCTGTTCTGGATATTAATTCCTAATTCCTTGGTCGCTAATTCTTATAGCATTCCTACCTTGCCTTGATGATTATTTTTGCCAATTTATTCCAGATTAACCTGAGTCACTGACCTATCTTCAATCGCCTTGTTGCTGGATAGAACCTGGTGTGAATACCCTCAGTTAACATAAACAGGACAGGCAGAAGTCTAAAAATCACAAACCATTTGGTACATACATTGTCTGTTAATTACCAGTTTTTATTTTTCATAATGTAGAGAGTACAACCAAATGATAGAAAACATCATAATGTTAGGTCAGGGATTTGGAACAGTATCTTTGGGGGAGCCAGGTTTGTTTTTAAAAAAACATTTTAAAAATGGCAAAGAAGCATAAATCTTTTAGCTGTAGTAAACTTTGAGAACATGCAAGGATGATTTTTTTTTTTAATGTAATTGGATAAAACATAAATTATAAAATTTTACTTAGTTCTTTGCACAAGGCTGGGAAGACAATAAGGTTTCATTACATGAATAATGAATAATGGAGAGAGAAAGAGATGGGAAGGAAGAAAAGATACAATGAGAAAAGTAGAGGGGGGGAAAGGATGTGTTGTGAACTGATCTACACCAAATTGTATAATCAGAAAGTAATAACTATTCTGATAAGCAGGCATACTCTCTGGACACATACAACCCTTATCCACAAACTGCTTAGCAAGTGATAATAGTAAATGTAAGCTAGGATGACCAAAATACTATTGGATTACACTATCTTTATGAGCAAGCACACTAAATGAAATAAAATACAAATACATAATAATCTACTTGAAGAAGGTCTGGAAAATTCCACCCTGTCCTCAGATACTGAGAAAAACATCTTCACATGTTTACTGTGAGGCAAAACAAAAATATTCTCTAGTAGGCATCCTTAACCTACATGAGGTAAGAGTTTCTAAGCTCTAAAATTTGTTCAACATGGGAGCCTGATTGATGAAGTGGTATCTGCACAATCTTGTTATGCCAAGTATAAGTCTTAAGCACTCATTTTTAACAAAGATACGTTTTTCTTTCATATGTAATGCTGATTAATAAACCTGTTATTATAAATTTTAATACTTTCCTCTGAATGTTTCTAAAATGTGGAATCTTGAGTACAGTATTTCAAATACTAACTTACTGTACTTAATAAATACATTATCACCATCTTTAATCTCTCTCCTCCGTACTATTTTCCATAAAGGTTGCACTAATTTGTGATTCTGCTAACAGAATATAAGCATTGCTTTCTCTCTGCATCCACACCAATGTTAGGGGTGCTGGTTTTCCAAACCCAGTTGACTTGGTTGAATTATTTCACCGCGCTAGAAATTTCAACCAATGGCACTGTGGTGATCAAAAGCAAAAGTGAGTGGAAACTGAAAATAAAGCTGGAGCGCCACAGGCAGTGAGGATAAAGAGCAAAAGTCACCAGCACAAGTTTGCAAGAAACAGAAATTTTACTTAAGAAGCACAAAGAGGGCTCCGTGCCGGTTCACAGTGGTTACAGCACCAGCCACATACACGGAGGGTGGTGGGTTCAAACCTCGCTGGGCCAGCTAAACAGCAATGACAACTTCAACAACAAATAGCCAGGTGTTGTGGTGGGCACCTGTAGTCCCAGCTACTTGGGAGGCTGAGGCAAGAGAATCACTAAAGCCCAAGAGTTTGAGGTTGCTGTGAGCTGTGATGCCACAGCACTCTACCAAGGGTGACATAGTGAGACACTGACTCAAAAAAGGAGAGGAAGAAGCACAAAGAGAAACTTTAGAGCACTTCTAAAGAAAAGTAGGATGCGGGTCTCTTTCATGAAAGAGAAAAGGTGAGAAAGACAGAGAAGCTAAGGCCCACAGGATTATAATACTCTCTGCTTGAAATTGGTCCCAGGTCTTTCATTAGCCTCCGAGCTTCCAGGCAGTATTGCCCTTTTCCATTGGTGACCGATTATCTCTTTCTCTGAGTCATTGGTTCCCAGAATCTTACAGGCCCTCCAGACTTCCTGGGACAGCCAGCTGTGTTTTTCTCCACCCACCTTGAAGCCCCTTTCTTAATGACCTTCTCAACCAGCATCTATAGTTTTTGAACTTTTTAATAAAAGTTATTCTGACAGGCATAAGGTGATATCCCATTGTGGTTTTGATTTGCATTTGCCTGATTAGTGATGCTGAATGTTTTTTCCTATGTTTGTTAAAAATAATTTAAACACAGAACATGGAATGATTTATTTCAATTCCCTTCACACATCTGTACATTCATGTTACTTTAGAAAAACATGACATTTGCCCAAGTCTTCCACCAGTTTTTAAATTTAAAACAATGCAATTAACTCAAGCTATTTGCTATTGAATGTGAATTATGTTTAGTAATAATGTTATATTTAGACACAACTTGGGAGAAAACTGTGCTCACCATAAGCCACTGAGAAATTGTGTCAGCTAAAGAGTTATCTGTAGTGTTTTTTACTACCAGTTAAGGCCACCTCTGTCATATGCTAGAAAGATACAATCTCAAAACAGATTTTTTTCTCTTTTATATTGGAGTAATTTGTCTCTAATAAGACTGACAAACTCCATTCATATTAAATTCATTCAGGACAAATTCTGACTGCAATCCTTTGTTGCGAGTCAATCCTATTAAAAATTAATCCACACATTAGTGAAATGACACGCCACCACAAACATTTGAAAGCAAATAACATGCACCAATGCCATATTTGATCAATTCTAGATTTAAATGTTCATTAACTCTTCCTCAAGATTTTGATTATATAAATGTACCCTGTCGGACTATATTTATGTGTATTACATTTCTTATAATGAATTTCTCTACTTAACTAATGAAATGTAGAGTTCAAATATTTGTAATAATATAATATCAAAAATAAGTAACAAAGCATATTATCTCTATTTAATTTTTAAAAATTAATTCAATGAAAAATGCCATAATTTGAAGATTTATAAGATTCATCAGCAACAAATAAGTATCTGATGCATTGGTTTAAAATCCATTAAAACGAAAATTAGAAATGCATTAAACATGGAAGTTACAATCATAATTGCTGTGGACTGAATGTTTTTGTGCTCTTCAAATTCATCTGATAAAATCCTAATCTCCAATGTGATGGTATTTAGAGGAGGGAACACTGGGGAATATTTAGGGTTAATTAGGTTATGAAGATAAAGCCCCATGATGAGGTAAGCATCCTCATAAGGACAGAAAAGGACAAGAGCTCTCTCTCCCCAGGATGCGGGGCAAGAACAAGAGGGTGTCCCTCTGCAAATCAGGGAAGGAGGAGTTCAGGAACGGAATCCACAAGCACCTTGATCTCAGGCTTCCCAGTGTTCAGAACTGTGAGGAATAAATTTCTGTCATTTAAGCCACCCAGACTATGGATTTTCCATACAGCAGCCGAACCAAGGCAATAGTACTGACTTCAAATTTTTAAAGTTTTGATGTTAGTGCTGATACCATAAAATTCATCATCTTTGTTTCTGTTGTTTAAGCCTCCCAGCCTATGATATTTTTTTAAGAACAGTATGAACTAAGACAATAGTACTGACTCCAAATTTTTAAGGTGCTGATATCATGATCATAAAATTCATAATATTTGTTAACATCAAAATGTGTTAACAGAGTCAATGGCAATTTAATAGGACTAGGATTTTTTAAGAATAAAGTATAAGACGGATTTAAATATGTTTTCTATATAGACTGATTTTTCATCCCATGAAAATATATACTTTTCTTTCTCAATACCCCAGAAAGTGAATTCCGGTTTGGAAATTGAGGTAGTTAATGTTATGTACATATTACTATGCTTTTTTATTCCTATAATAGCATTTTTTATAGAAACATTTTTATTCAATTCACCAATCCCTATAAAGTTGAAAACACATGCTCCTGAAAACGGTGTTGGCCAGTGTACAGTTCTCTAGCCATTTTGGCTATAGGATAATTTCTTCCTCTAGTTGTGAAGTGTCCTTTTCTGCTTCCTCCTTGCTCCAGGATTCCATGAGCTCTCTTTTCTGCATGTGTCTTCCTCTTTGCACAGCATGTGTTCTATTCAGAATCTCCCCCACCCAACCCACCAAAAGTCCCCTTGATCTTCTACTGGTAGGAGATAGCTCTTTCAAAAAAAAAAAAAAAATAGTGTCTCTGATGTTGGAATTTTAAGACAAAGTTGTGTTATCCAGACTTCTTAACGTTATTCCACTTCACACACACATCCTTGCTTAATCCACAGAACTAGCAGTTATGTATGCTTTAGATTGTGAATGCTTCAGTGAGTCTAGACTATTCATAGGCCATACTTTGCTCCACTTCTGTGGTCATTTTGCACATACCTTATCTCACTCTCTACCCATCCTTCAATGTTTACCTCAAGTTTTATTGATTCCATAATTCCTAAGACCACCATAGAATATAGTAGATTTACATCCCCTAAAAGACAAAAATACAGATTGAGCAAATGTAATATTGTGAAACATATATAGTTAGTCTTTGTCCATTTTCTGACATACAGCTCCTAAAATCCTTGTACCCTCCACAATGATGAGGGCCTTTTGCAGGCTAATGAAGTGACTGGTGGCTGGGGCTCCCTGGAAAGCATCAGGGTGGAAGCCGGTCATCAGAAAGATCAAGCTATGAACTTAAGTTGCACTCCCAACCTCCAGGGAAGACAGAGGAGCAGAAGGCTAACTTGATAGCCAATGGCCAGTGATTTAATCAATCATACTTAAATAATGAAGCTTCCATAAAAACCCGAAACGGTCAAGTTCAGGGAGCTGCTGAATAAGAGAACCCTTGGAGATCCCTTGAAGGATAGTTCAACAAAGAAGGGTATGGAAGCTTCATGCCGCTTCCCCTGCAGCTCCTCCTATGCCTCCCTTCATCTGGCCATTCATCTGTGTCCTTTGTAATATCTTTTAAAATAAAGTGGTGAAAGTAAATGAAGTGTTTCCCTGAGGCCTATGAGCCAATCCAGCAAATTAATCCAATTGCAAAAGGGGGCTGTGGAAATCCCAATTTACTGCCACCTGTGCTTGTGGCTAGCATCTGAAGGGAGGGAACTCTTCTGGGACTGAGCTGTCACCATATTGATCTGACATTGTCTCTAAGTACAAGGTGCTAGAATTAAGTTAAATTAAAAGACACTCAACTAGAGAATTATTGGTTGATATGTGAGGCAAAAACTCCACACATCTGGTATCAGAAGTGTTGAGTGACTACATAAGAGAGGGAAACCAAAAAAGTGCTTTTGGTTTTGCCCATATCCTATAGAAAATATGGGGTTCTTGTGATATGAGGTCTGACAATTAAATTCACAAACTCATTTTTAGAAAATGTGCTATATACCTTATTGCTACATGTCACTATGGTCACCAGGTACTCCCTTGGCCATCTGATGACTATAGTGATATTCTGCAAGGAAGTATGTAACACTATTTTAGGATGAGTTTGTGAACTTAATCGTCCAACTTCATGTTTTGTCTCTCAATTATAACCCAAGGAAACAGGTTATTGAGGTTATATTTTATACACAAATTTTGATATAATTCTTCAAATTTCATTTTAAGCTTCCTGAGGGCAAGATCCACCTTCACTATTTCTTTTGTACCCCAGTCATGCTATACAACTCCAGAAAGTACCATTCACATTGAATTCACATTTGAATGCTGACTCCTAGAAAGTAGCATGAGCAGCCTCGAACATCTAGAATATGAGGTGTGTCAAAAGATGATTCTGAATCAATTAATTTTAGCTTAATTCGTAAAGTCTAATTTAATTTCAATGAAAGTTAAGACAATGAATAAATGTATGGACATTTTACTCTCAAAAAAGGTATTATGAGGTGACGTTAAAAATCATAACAGTAAATCCTGATTTTCTTCATAAAAAGAAATAGTATATATTATAAAACAAACAAAAAGTCTTTTAAAATTTAATCTATTTTTAAAATTTTCTATAGAAACAACCATCTTGTCAATAGAGAGTTACATGATCTAAATTTTTAACATATCATTTATGTCTGAGGGAATTCACATTTTCTCCATCCCAATATGTGCAGTTGGCAGTACTCATTGATAAGACTGGAAAAAGGCAAGGTAAAAGCATAGGTAATGTAGCACTTTAAAAATTATGAGGCCCCCAGAGTAAAAGTAGAAGACTTCACTTTGCATTGAATATTACTAATATCCAATATTTGCCAATATTTGGGTTAAAATATCTGGCATGAAATTTACTTTCTTTGCAAAACATCAAAATCAATGGTTCTCAACTGGGAGATCTTGTTCCCCCAGGAAACATATGGCAATACCTGAAACAATTTTATCTGTCGTAAGTGTGCTAACTATAGGGACGCCACTGGCATCCAGTGGTAAAGGCCAGGGCCGCGCATCCTGTGGTGCACAGGACAGCCAACCTCCAATAATCAAGAATACCACAAGTGACAACACTGCTGAGATAGAGAAAACCTCCTCTAAATTAATCCAGGAAAACCTTTTATAAATATGCACATCTCTTTTACATTGTTCTCATAACGCCGATTCATATGTGGGTCTATTGGAGAGACAATGTACTGTCTCTTATCTAAGAAAAGAAATATGAAACTAGGTCTGGGAAGCAGCTCAGAGGAAAAGTATAAAGATGGTTAATAGTCGCAAAAAGTCTGTATTTCTAGAAGATTCCAGTGCTCTGAGAGCTTACTGAGTGCTGTGATGGACAGCAACGTCTGCATGCAACATCAACATCCTCCTGCCCTCCTGTTGGCTTAGTCCACATGCTGCAGACAGCCAGAGTAAGCCTTGTGAGGTTGTTCAAAACATTTTAATGGCCTTCCATTATGCTTAAAGAAAATTCAAAGTCTTTACCATGACCTGAAAAGTCCTGTAAAATCTGTTCCCAGATCCTACTACCCTGTCTCCTGTGTGTCAGTCACACCAGCCTATTTGTTGTTCCAGTAGCTCCCCCCAAGCATGCTTCCTTCTCAGGGCCTTCCCTCGGCCAGGACTACCCTTCAATAAGAATTTTTATAGCTTCTTCTTTCATATAATTATTCAGGTTGCTATTCCAATGTAACCCCCACATCTAAGGTCCTGCCACTTGATATTCTCACATTCTATTTCCTTCATAGTACTTCTCATTGCTATTTTTACCATTATTTGTTTGTTTATTAACTGTCTCACTCTACCACCACTACCCCAAATGAGTGGGATATATTTGTTATAATTTTCCCTATCTTCATCATCAAGGATAGTCCCTGGAAGATGGTACTCTTTTCATAAATATTTATTAAATTTATAAAGATGTGAATGACTCCACATTTAAGATGTTGTAACTAGACTGTTAAAATAGTCTTTCTTTTGCCTTGACTTTCTCACTCTTTACCTTTTATGTATAAATTGGGGGAAAAGTTAGATAACTTAAGAAAATCACACCTCTGTTTAGAAGTACATTGGGACCATCAACACTTGGTAGGAAAGCTTTAGTGTTCCAGCCAACCAATTTACTAAAATGTATATACAAATCCTTTGTTTGTTTATTTTTTGTGGCCATGGCCTCCCTTTCATATGCTGCAGTGTGTGTACAAGTAGGAGTCACTGTGGTGACACTGACACTACTGCATAGAATAAATGTGTACAGAGGTTAAAAAAAAGAATAAAAAAGATAAATTATTAAAAGAAGATATGGGAGCCCCCAAATGAGACAACATTGTAGAATGATTGGGCAATTGGATTTTGGATCAGATAGATATGTATTCAGATCTTGCCTGACTTAGTTTGGATCCTCCAGAATCAGTTCCTGGGGTCTGTATGGCAGAGGAGGCCAGTGAGGGAGAAATGGAAGCTGGAAGAGAAGAAACCAAACCATTGCTATTATACGCAAAGTCCCAATCTCTGCTGATGCTACTCACAGCTCTGGGGAAAGAGCTAGTTCCAGGGAGCTATGCTTTTATATTCCTGCACAGTGTGTCCTTGACTACAGACCACCCAGGGAATATAAATTTCTGAAAACCTGGAGCACCTAGTGTCTGGGCATAGCCCCTCTACCAGGAGCCAGCAGGAACCAAGCAAAGCAGAAGTTGAGGAACAAGTGCCCACACTAATCACAGTGACATAAGGAGGCCTGGATTTCCCTCTGATGGCCACTGCTACTCCAGCAAATCAATTATTTGCCAGGGTCTTTATATTTTATATTAAATGAATTAATGCTACTTCATAGGTGTTATAGACTGAATGAACTACAGAGGCTCTCTATGTGAATATATTGAATGTGTGTGTGCATGTATCTAGGTCTGAAAGTCACTATGGGTAGTTCAGTGAGTTGAGAAGTGAGTGAAGCCCTAGGACACTCCTGTACTGGACAGTAGACTTTATAAATACTAGACTCTTAGGCTATACTAAATTAATTTAAAAACTTCTTCATTAATAAATTCACCTTAGCTAACTATATTTTTTACTTTATAAACACAACTTTTAAAAATGTTTTTGATTCTTTTATAATAATACTTAGCTCAAAACACGCCTATACAGGTGTACAAAAATAGTTTTTCCTTTATATCCTTATTTTATAAGTTTTTCTATTTTTAAATTTTTTTCTACTTTATTTTTATTTTTTACCCTTTTAAAAAAACCCTAAGACACAGACACATACATTAGCCAAGGCCTACACGGGGTCAGGATGATTAATATCACTGACCTCTAGTTCCACACCTCATCACACTGAGAGGTCTTCCAGGGCAATAACATGCTTGGAGCTGTCATCTCTGATGACAACAGTGCCTTCCTCCGGAACACCTCCTGAAGAACCTGCCGGAGGCTGTTTTAAAGTTAAATTATCATTATCATTATCAAGTATTGTGTACTGCACATAATTGCATGTGCTATATTTTCATACAACCAGTAGGGCAGTAGGTTTATTTACAACAACATCACCACAAACATGTGGGTAATGCCTTTTGCTAGGATGTTATAACACCTACTACATTACTAGGCAATGGAAATTTTTCAGCTATTAAAAAATGGGACCACGGTTTTATATGTAGACCATCATTGACCAAAATGTCGTTTTACAGAGCATGACTCTACATAGTAGTGAGTTTAAAATGTGTTTTTTAAAAAATTATAATTATTTTACTTTAGAGGCAAATCACAAAATACTAAAATAAAAGTATTTTTAATTCTGATAAGATTTTATGTATGAGTATTATGTATGAAATGATGTGTCAGCCAGTATCTTACTGTTAAGAAGTGAAAGGACTCAGAAAGATTTAGTTTAGCATTGTGTCTGCGATCTGTCTAAAAAACTTCAGTTACCAAAATGACTCAACCCATGCTGATGAGAAGACAGGTAAACCTTGAGAGTTCCTTCCCAGTATCAATATAAAACAAGGCATTATTAATTAAGTGATCTCAATCATCTGCTTTCCTGCAAGCACATGAAAGTGCTTACTGGATAACTTAAGAAGAAATTACAAGTCGTTTCATTGTCTCCGCAGGGTGCCCTCTTTCTATTGTCTGTGATTGATTTGATGCCAGATTTTTAAGATAAACAAAGCCAGCTGAAATGTCTAGCAGACTAACAAATTTAAACCTCTCTCCTTAGATACGAAAAAACTCGGTAAGTGTCTCATGGGATCTTTCTTGCATACAGCTTGAGAGGAAACGATGAACTGGATAGAAAGTGACAGTGAAGAGTAAGCTCAGGTGTTGAGGTCAAGGACTAGGCCAGCCTTGACCTAGACCAATTGTAACTTGTATCAAATCCCCAGGAAGAACTGTGAAAGTATCAACACAGATCCAAAAAAGGAGCATGGAGACATGATCACCAGCATGTGAAACTAAAACATATACATAAAAATAACAACCACTTGGCTGGCACTTGGGAGGTCGAGGCAGGTGGATTGCCTGAATTCATGGGTTTGAGACCAGCCTGAGCTAGACCGAGACCTTGTCTCGAAAAATAGCTGGGGATTGTGGCAGGTACCTGTAGGCCCAGCTGAGGCTGAGGCAACAGAATCGCTTGAGCCCAAGAATTTGAGGTTGCTGTGAGCTCTGATGCCATAGCACTCTACCCAAGGTAACAAAGTGAAATTCTGTCTCAAAAAATAAATAAATAAATAAAAATAATAATAATAATAATAAAATAACAACCTCTTGTATTTTGGAAATGGGTTTTTAAAAAGGTAAAATATGACAATATACACTGTTATCTCTGCAACTGAAAAATGGGAACAGTTGCTAATTTTTAAGGGGAGATTTCTTTTTATCTTCTTATAGAATTAATAGAGAGTTGATGCCCACGTTGTACTCTTAGAAGAGTAAATTCTCCCTACCTGTTTGTTTTTCTGAAATGACTATTCATCATGTATGTTCTTTGAATTACATGGCTTCAGAAATGTCACCAATAAAATTGTGGCTTCAAAGAGCTGGCAAAAGTTTTACCATTAGGGTCTACACTCATCAGATTTACTTAAATTGTGCAAGAGATTATAAATATTTACTTTGGCTTTCTTCTTCTGTTTAAATTGTATAAATAATACCTATATCTATTTCAGTTGTAATATTTCAAGAATAACAGTTAAAAAAAGATCCTGCTTTGATATAGAAGCATAAGATAAAATTAAACAATCATTCATAATTTTAAAAGAAGAAATTCTTCATGGAATAGTAGTAGAAGGGGACCCTCTAACTTAATAAAGGTTATATACCAAAAAAAAATAAATAAATAAAGAGGTAACAATCATCATTAATAGCAATAAAAACTTAGATGCATTCCCGTCAATGGTCACTTTCATCAATTCTTTTCAAAATTATACAGAAAGTTCTAAATATTAAAGTAAAAAAAAAAGAAATTAAAGTATAATAATGCAAGAATGAATAAAGTATTATTTATATCTAATGTGTTTGTCTAAATACCCCAAACCAGGTTGTCAACTGTCCAATTTCAGAAACACAATTCAATTTGAAATCTTTGTTAGTTTGCTAGGACCATGACAAATTACCACAGAGTGGGTGGTTTAAATGAGAGAGATTTATTTTCTTACAAACCTGGAGGCACGAAGTCTGAGATGAAGGTATCAGCAGGGCTGATGTCTCCCGAAGCTTCTCTCCTCATCTTGCTCATGACTAGGCCCTCTCTCAGTCTTCAAGTGGTTTCCCCTCTGCCTGTGTCTGTGTCCTAATCTCCTTCTTTTATAAAGACACCAGTCATATCGGATTACTACTCATCAGACTGACTTTATCTCCAAGTACATTTATATTCTCAGATACTGAGGATAGGACTTGGACATACGAGGTGGGGAAGAAGGGGACATAACATTCACCACATAAAAAATCCTAAAAGGATATATAAACAAATAATAGTATTAGTGAAAGTGTAGCAAAGCTTCTGGATGTGTTTCTTAAATGCCAATTTCAATAAGGATAAAATCGTAAATTACCTGGGAGAATCTAATGAGATTTTCATGACCCTTATTTCAACATTGAGAACAAAGGGTTAATTTGTCCAAAACTAATCCTGTGGGAAGGCTCCTTTAAACCAGCAACAGCAACTTCTTTAAACCTGAAAAGGTTGCATTTCAGATCTCTTACCTTCAACACAAGGGGACATTGTAAACATGGACCTAAGGTCTCTGATCCCATCAGGGGAAAGAACAGTGCTGCACCAACTATGAATGCTTATTGGCATAAATGGATGGATGTCAGGTTTCTAGGGGTCAGGTGACCTCAGTCACATGAGGAGAATGACTTCCCTCATTGAGCAACTTTAACCAACACAGTCCAAGACCAAGATCCCACCCTCTGATATTGGACACAATTAGATTCTGTCCTTTGGTACAAAGCAGAACGCAATGAAGGACTTAGAATTCTGATACCACTTGATGCTCATGAGTTTTTCCCAATGGAAGTGGCAAATGACAATAATTCAAAATCCAATTAAACTGAGTATGCCTGTAATCACAGAGTTAAAAGGAAAATTTAACTATTGATAGATTACTTCTAAGGAGAAATGCATAGCCCTATCCAAGATACAGCCCAGAAAACCGATCTCACAGAGTAATTAGGAATGGGTCCAGGGAGAAGAAAGTAGTAGGTCTGGCACCTATAGGACGAACAAGAAGGGACGCTTTCTAGCAGAGGAAAAGCAAGTTCAAGTCCTAATGTCAGGAGTTCGAGGAGAAAAAACTGTAATAAAGTTGGAGAATAAAACAAAAATAGAAAAGTAAAAGGTGAAATTAGAACTCCAGGCAGGCGGCTTCTTGATAATATGGTGGCAAGAGCTAGCTGGTCCTCAGGAGCAGGTGGTGGGGCCCACACCCGGAAGAAGGGTTTCTTTTAGGGCTAGGCCCTGGCCCCTGCTTGAAGGGAGCCTGGTCCACCCCACACGGTTGCCTGGCACCGTCTGCCCTGTCCTTCTACCTGCAGAAAGGTGCTGAGGGGGCACTGGGCAGAAGTCAGGCTGGGCTTCAGGGGCAGGTGGGACCTTCAAGGACTCTCTTCCTGGAAGGATTCAGCAAGGAACCTGGCAAGCCTCTCAGCCTCCACGCAGACGACCCCTGAGTACCTTACTCTGCTCCAGGACTCTGTGAAGGGAGGGGAAGTGGCCTCCTGGCTCAAGATCAGAGAGACATTGACACACCGGTCCAGAAATGTTTGCTGAAACCCACAGAAGTCAATACTTGTTTGCTTAAGCTTATCAGTGGCGGTTTTGAGGTTTTTAGGGGGCACACAGTGGATCAAGATCAAGGAAATCCCTTTAATACCTTATTATAGAAATCTCTGTCTGAAGTTTCTGAATATTAAGGGTTTATATCTATAAGCAACACATAAAAAAAATGATTTCCTTCCTCCAGGGCTAGCTTCCTGTTTCCTCTCTTTTTAGCCAGGAGGGTGTCACTATTGTTCATGAAATAATTAAATTGTTGCTTAAGTTTCCAGATAGGAGAAAAATAGTGAAATTAGGGTACTGCTCAATTTAAAATTGACCTTACCTCCTGCTGTCAACCATCGTCATTATTAAACAGCAGCCTTTATTAATTTATTCATTTTTAGTCTTAGAGTAACTGTGTTATCAATAGGCACCGAAGGAAGGCTCCAGGTGTCAGAGTGTAACACATCTTTACATACCCATAAAGGCCAGTTGCTCGCCATTAATGTTTGGAAAATTTTTAGCATATAAAATGTTTTTGTAATATATTCCCCATTACACAACTGTAGTATAATAAGTATGGTTGATTTTTAGATCTCATTTTGAATGTTTTCATTTTTTTTTCCTTTTTGGCAGGTAGAGACAGAAAGTAACTGCGAAATTGTTCCCTGCCTCCCTGAAATGATAAGATAGTACAATACTTCCTGTCTTTTCTCTATTTAAAAGCATGTTATTAACTATCATGTAACACTGATTTGTCAGACTTTAAAACAATTGATTTTTTTTTATAGTCCAGGAAGGATTGTCACTTTGAAAAGTTTCCTACTCTAAGAGTCTTGGTAGCCTTCTGCATGAACTTAAATTATACCAATTTTCACCATTTAGAATGTCGTACCTTAAAAATATGACACAGAATACCTTTCTGGTATGAAAACAAGACTACATGGGGAACTAAGAATACATAATTCATCATGCATTTTTTTAAAGAAAAATCATGAGTTTGGTTCTGGTTTTTTTTTTTTTTAATTTTCAGTAGTTTCATTTTCTCTACTTCATTGTTCAAATAAGATTTCTCTAATTTTGTGAAAATTATCTGGGACATTACATTTGCTACATAATAGAAGAAATAAGGTAAGTAACACAAAACTTTCAATAATGTTCACTTACTGTCTTTTCTTCCTATACTTACTAGATGTGACATTAAGAATTCCAAACTTAGTTCCAAATTTTAAAACTTAAGACCTGGGCGACATAAGACCAGTTTTCAGTTGGTTTAATAATAATATTTATATTACAAGTTTAAAGTTGGTTTAAAGTTGGTTTAATAATAATATTTATATTACAAGTTATATCTAAGAAATTCAAACAAGCTTTAATCTTCCTAATGTATTAAGATTCGTTGCCTTACTAGTAACATGTGTAGCTCCTTTGCATCTGGAATATGTCCAATTTACATATGAAAAATTAGGACGGATAAATTATTGGATTATCATTCAAGAGGAAGCCTTCATTTTGCAAGTAATTTGAGGGAATCACTGGAAGATAGATTACTTTTCACCCAAAGTTATCAAGAAATTTTGCAGAAAATCTTGAATAGCATAGATTGACTCACTCGTTTATATCCCAAAATCTTTTGTGATAAAACTTAAAACTTTTCACACCTCACTTAAAAGTGCATGTCTTTGGAAAGAAAATAGCTTGAAAATATATGTTGGACAACGATTGATTGTGGGAATGACTGGATTGGGTTTCTGTCAATACAGGAAGCATCCTTAGAGAAAAATGTATTTTTAGTACTGTCACAGAAGAGACATATACTCTAAGAAGACCTTGGTCTTGATATTGGAAAGGAAATACTGACATTGATAGAGGAAAATGGGTTATACATATGGTGAGTGAATGAAATCAACCCTTTTGAGTTGGAAAATAATGAAAAACAGTCATTTATTTTTAAAACAGAAGCTTCTGCTAATATATATGTAACATTTTGAGAGATTTGAGTTGTTAAAATGTTTTAGAAAACACTGGTATGTGATGTATATATATATGAATTAAACCCATACACACACACACACACACACATAAATATGTATATATATATATATCCAAATAATTTATATAGTGATGTCAGACTTCCAAATAGTAGTCGTTTATATTTTTGACAAGTACACTATCAGACAAAAATGAGACATCTGGTAAAGTCTATAGAAAAGCATATGAGCTTGATATTCTGTGGGAAATTCACAATAAAAAAGGTAATAAAACAGTAAAAATAAACCATATGTTGCTAATGATTTAGAATGTGAGCAGGATTTTTTTTAAGTTGAGATCTATCATATGGGTTTAATTTGTTTCCTAGAATCCAAAGCTCTCAGTGATTATCAAAATGAGTAACTTTCTTCATCTCCAGCAATAAGGTGAGTGACACTGAAGGTGACACTGAAGGTGCCTCATCCATCTGTCCCTTTACCCTGAGGAAGGAATGTAAACTGGAACAAAGACAGCCCCAATCATTTCTAACTTGCCCTGTGGCTTTCTTAAAAATCCTCCAAGATTTGAAATTTAATATGTTCCTCTGAACAAATTTTCCAAAGAATTATATGCTATTAGGAACACTATATGCTTACCAAAGTTCCTGAAAATCCTAGCAACTATAAAATTGGTGTTAGAAGAGCTTTACAGATTTCTATATAGCAGCCTTTGATCAAGTATAGTCCCCTTATCTCCTGCACAAAAATCAGGAAAGTGTTAAGACGTAGATTCTTGAGTCCCATCCAGACCTTCTGAATCAGACTCTCTAAGAGAGACCATCCAATATATACTTTTAACAATTTCTCTTCAGGTGATTTTTAGACTCCCTAAAATCTGAATCTCAATGATTTAGAAATGTGCTATCCACTATAGTAGCTGCAGCCACATGTGGCCATTGAGTCCTTGAAATACAATTGGTGTCATGTGTGAAACATAAAATACACCTCAGATTTTGAAGACTTGTTATGAAAAAAAATGAAATATATTAATAGTTTTATATGAGTTACATGCTGGTATAATAGTTTAGGGATACATTGTATTAAATAAAATGTATTACCATAATGAATTTCACCAGTTTCTTGTCCTTTTTCTTTTCTTTTCATTCTTTCTTATTTTTTTTTTTTTGTTTTTTTGGGGTTTTTTTTGTTTTTTTGAGTCTCACTTTGTTGCCTTCAGTAGAGTACCGAGGCATCACATAGCTCACAGCAACCTCAAACTCCTAGGTTCAAGTGATCCTCTTGCCTCAGCTTCCCAAGTAGCTGGGGCTAGGGGCAATCACCACAATGCCCAGCTGTTTTAGAGATGGGGTCTTGCTCTTGCTCAGCCGGTGCCTAACTCCCAGAGTGCTAGGATTACAGGTGTGAGCCACCGCACCCTGACGTCCAATGACTTTCTTTAAAGAACTGAAATATAATTTGGATGAATTGTTGCTTGACTTTATCAGTTTGATCAAAGCAGAAATATACAAATATTTGCATCAGTTCTCTCATTTATATAACCTCAGATATTCAAATTTGATAGGATGTTTAATTTTTAATCAAACAGGTTATGTCACATATCACAAACGAGTTTAGTAAGAATAAAGCACCTCATACATATTTTAAAATAAATTCAATTTTAAGACCAAGAATCTTATGTTATATTTTGAGGTGTTCTCTCTTATTATGTAATAGCAGTTCATCTTATATTTTCTGTCATCAAAATGATGAAAGCAGAATGATTGTACTATATATAGTCTATTTTTTTAATCAACATTGCAATAGCCTCCGCCACAATTGCAGGTTGCTTCAGACCTAGAAGTAACCATGTTCTAGTTTTATTATAAGTGAGTTCAACTCATATTGCACATATACTTAATAGCAAAAAAAAAAAAAAAAATGAGCAGCAGTGTTCAGGAATGGGGAATATGTTTCAGAGCAAAGGGGATAAGAGAAGCCCTCTATTATCTTTATTTCTAGAGAAAACACTTCCCATCTGGTAAAATCATAAAGAGATTTCTCAACAAGTCAAGAATATTTTTTATGAAGTGTATAGTCACTCCATGAGAAATTTGGCAATTTCAAGATAGATATTAATCAGCATTTGAAACAATCTTCCATCAGTTTTGAGATTCCAATTTCCTCTGACTTTGACACTCATTACCAAGCTGAGAATCAAAAGTGCTGCCCTTAGTCAAAAAGGCCTCTATTTTTATATTCTAAGGTTAAGTAATCAACACATTCTGAAGTTACTGAGGAACTAAAACAAGATCAAGATTTGGCAAAGGCTGATGGAGAATATTGCTTATCATCAAGAAAGTATCCAATATTTTTTTTTAAATAATTCTGGATTTATATGGTTAATAGTCCTAAGATTGTTAAGACATTTCACTACTCCGTGGAAATTATTTAGGCTCTGACAACCAACTTTTTTATTTTTTATTTCAAAATAATGTGTTGGTCACTTTGCAAAAGAGTGCTGGCTATAGCTGAAATAATGTTTGCTTAGTTACTAATGCTGTTTGTTTTATTCATTTCACTGTGTCACAGTATTTTCTAATGATTTAAATGTGTGTATCTATAGAACACACACTACTCTATTTCAAAGGACAAACTAGAGGAAAAGACTGATATGTTGCCAGCTGCAAGAGAACACAAAGAGACGAGCTCAGCTACACAGCTACACAGATCACAGGGAGTACAACAAGCAGAAATCAGTCCTGTGGACTGAAACAAAGTCACAGGACACTGAATCTGAGGGTTTTATCATTCTTTAGTTACAAAGCTTCGTAGATTTTTCTTGTGGCAGGAAGATTCCCAGATCAATTCATACATCACAGCCTTTCAAGGCTGCTACGTTTCCGAAGTTCCCTTCTAGAAAGATTGATAGGGCTGCCCTGTTCTTGATTTCCCATCCTTCTGTTTCTATGCTATCAATCTCACAAGACCAGGGGCAGGGTTAGTCATAGTGCGACATAGTTCAGAGACTCCTAAATAAACAGATTGAGTATGCCAGTTTTTTGGAAGAATTCCCTTTATCTTCAAAATCTTTAAACAGTAACACAGAATCAATCAATCTCTCTCTCTCTCTCTCTCTTTCTCTCTCTCTCTCTCAATCTCTTATCTCATTTCCAATCCAGCTTCCAGGCCCAGCTTTCTAATTGTTGGTTTCTGGGTTGCACTGGAAAGAGTATTATACTTCCATTACTTTTATTAACTAACTTTTAATTTCCTTAATATTTTTCTTAATGTAATTCTATTTGATAATAAGGGTGTCTCCCACTTGCACTCTCACACAGAAAAGCTATTGATTATAAGGCCAAGTGAAGGGGCTTTGAACTGTTGAAATATTCATGTTGGAAAGCCAATGTTTGCCTCATAAGCTTTTTAAGAACAGGAATAAGAAATGTGAAATACTCTCTCCTGCTCCAGAGATGGCGTATTTAAATTCCTAATGTTCACGTAGATTTTGCCTGTGTCAACTTCTAAAATTTGCTTGAATCTACATTTAATTTTTCTGGGCTGTATTTCCACCTATTCATCCTACTGGATTATTTCAATATCAGCAAAAAGCACTCTTCTTCTTGATCATTCATATATTTTACATAAAATATTTATGCACTTATTGTGTGCCAGACACTGTCTTAAGCATGAAGGCTCTAAAGCTGAGCAAAATAACCCTCGTTTCTGCTCGCATAGATTTATATCCAGTCAGTAAATCATGCATGGACCAAACAATCACATCGCATAGCAGCATTTGTGCTAACCTGCTCTGAAATCCCCACGGGTCCTCTGATGATGTCAAATAGGCCCCTGACCTAGTTTGAGAAGTCAAGGAAATGCTTACTGGAGGACGCAAAAGGTGAGCTGAGATGTGAAGGATGACTAAAAACATTTATCTTCATTTTTTCTAGCAATTAATTTGTTGCCAGTATGGAACACTTTTTCCACATAATCTGTGTTTCTGGCAGTCATTGAAGGTTACCACGTTCTGCACAGCCTTTAATTTGCTCGTATGTTTGCCCTCCCATATTTGCAGGGATTATGTGGGTGAATGTCACTGTCTAATCCAGTTTTAACAATTCTATTCTTCCTGTGTATCATTTGTTAAGGCATGGCATAAATTTGAACCCTGGCCAATGAGATATCATAGGAAATCTTCTGGGGGCTTTGAGGCAAAATACTTTAGAATGGCATATGTCAGGAAAACTGGAGTTCCCAACTTTGGATATTGTTGCATAAGGACCTGATGACAAAATAGCTGTAGCCATTTTGTGACCAGAGGAAAGTCAAGGTGTTTCTTACAAGGTGAAGACGGG
>CAUYPK010023353.1:0-16845 GCA_963574355.1 Loris lydekkerianus
AAGCCCAAGTGCCCATCGATCCACGAATGGATTAACAAATTGTGGTATATGTACACCATGGAATATTATGCAGCCTTAAAGAAAGATGGATTCTTTACCTGTTTCATGTTTACATGGATGGAGCTGGAACATATTCTTCTTAGTAAAGTATCTCAAGAATGGAAGAAAAAGTATCCAATGTACTCAGCCCTACTATGAAACTAATTTATGGCTTTCATATGAAAGCTATAACCCAGTTATTACCTAAGGATATGGGGAAGGGGGATAGGCAGTAGAGGCAGTGTGTAGGATGGAGGGAGGGAGGGTGATTGGTGGGATTACACCTGCGGTGCATCTTACAAGGGTACATGTGAAACTTAGTAAATGTAGAATATAAATGTCTTAACACAATAACTAAGAAAATGCCAGGAAGTCTATGTTAACCAGTGTGATTAAAATATGTCAAAAGGTCTAGAAAACCAGTGTATTGTGCCCCATGATCACATTAATGTACACAGCTATGATTTAATTAAAAAAAAAAAAAAAAAGAAGAAGAAGAAAAAGTTATTCAACTTTTCTGGGAGGTAGAATAATCAATAATTATAATATTTAGAGCACTAGGTATGACTATCATCACCAACTTTGGATAAAATAAAAAATCTAAATTTCTAATTATATGAAAAAAAGGCAATAAAATGAAGAAGAAGGAAGAGGAAAAGAAAGAGGTAGAGGAAGATGGGAAACACTGATGGCCATGCTCTGAAGCAGTTCATCAGAAATAAAGCTGCCCTGTAGAGCTTTTCTAAAATAATGTAACATTGTGAGTTTATAAAACAAAATGCAGACAACTTTTTTTTTAATTTATTTTTTATTATTAAATCATAGCTGTGAACATTAATGCAATCATGGGGCACCATATGCTGGTTTTATAGACCATTTGACATATTTTCATCACACTGGTTAACATAGACTTCCTGGAATTTTCTTAGTTGTTGTGTTAAGACATTTATAGTCTGCATTTACTAAGTTTCACATGTACCCTTGTAAGATGCTCCATAGTTATTGTTCCACTAATTACCCTCCCTCTGCCCATTCTTCCTCTTCCCCTCCACTCCCTTTCTCTTTTCCCTGTATTCTTAGGTTATAGCTTTCATATGAAAGCTATAAATTAGTTTCATAGTACGGCTGAGTATACTGGATACTTTTTCTTCCATTCTTGAGATAGTTTACTGAGAAGAATATGTTCCAGTTCCATCCATGTAAACACGGAAGAGGTAAAGTCTCCATTTTTCTTTAAGGCTGCATAATATTTTATGGTGTACATATACCATAATTTATTAATCCATTTGTGGACCAATGGGCACTTGGACTTCTTCCATGACTTAGCAATTATGAATTGGGCTGCAATAAACATTCTAGTACAAATATCTTTGTTATGATGTGAGTTTTGGTCTTCTAGGGATATACCTAGTAGAAGAATTGTAGGATTGAATGGGAGGTCTATTTTTAGATCTCTAAGTGTTCTCCAAACATCTTTACAAAAGGTAATTTGCATTCCCACCAGCAGTGTAGAAGTGTTTCCTTTTCTCCACATCCACACCAACATCTCTGGTCTTGGGGATTTTGTGAAATGGGCTAATCTTACTGGAGTTAGATGATATCTCAAAGTAGTTTTGATTTGAATTTCTCTGATGATTAAAGATGATGAGCATTTTTCATATGTCTGTAGGCCATGCAGCTGTCTTCTTCAGAGAAGTTTCTCTTCAAGTCCCTTGCCCAGGCTGAGATGGGATCACTTGTTCTTTTCTTGCTAATACGTTTGAGTTATGTCTAGATTCTGGTTATTAAACCTTTGTCAAAGGTATAACCTGCAAATATCTTCTCTCATTCTAAGGGTTGTCTGCTTGCTTTACTTACTGTATTCTTAGCTGTGCAGAAGCTTTTTAGTTAGATCAGGTCCCAGTAGTGTATTTTTGAAGCCTCTTCAATTGCCTGGTGGGTCCTCCTCATAAAATATTTGCCCAGGATGATTTCTTCAAGAGTTTTCCCTGAACTTTCTTCTAATATAAGTGCAACCAACTTTTGTTGTTGATTTTAGGGCAACTTTTCTTTTAAATTGCAGTCTAAGTTTGATTCACAGACAAGTGATTTCTAGGTCACATTAGATTGATGTAGTCGAGAGTTGAAATGTAATTAACTGAAAGGTACAGGGAAGAGGAATAGTTGTTCACTTATGGCAACTTTTACAGCGATTGTAGCCATTTCTGGTTAAATTTAATTATCTTGAAAAAATCTTAGATTCTCTCATTATCTAATCAAAGAGATATTGTTAATTATAATGCATTAATTAATTTAAAATTAATTCATCTAATATTTATGTATTAGGCTTTTGGTGCTGTATCTTGAAACAATTACGAGATAGTTCTTAAGAAATAATCTGACAGTACACATAGGTGGCAAACAGATTTCTTTGGAGTATCTTCAAGGCAATGTTATCACAATCATCTAACTTCAGATTTGACAGCCAGCAAGAAGTGATGGGTTTGATGACCACAAGTCTTATTGTGCTGACATCATACCCCTTCACAATGGTTTTCTAGTCTCTTAATTGTCTACGAATTTGAAGGCCAAATAGTCTTTTATGTTCTGTAGAACATGAAGTATTTATTAAGTCAGCGGTTCTCAACCTATGGGTTGCAGCATTAGGAAGGTTGAGAAACACTGACTTAAGTAAACAAAACAGAAAGTACTGCATAATAGTGAAACAATTCTGAAAGACTATGGTCATAATGAATTTTTGGTTGATTAGATCAATTAGAGAAGTTACTAAATATAGGCTGTGCTATTTATTCTTATTTAAAAATCACTATGAAGGTCTATGAAATTCTCACAGATGTTATGTTAGTTAGAAAAAAACTGTAGAGTTGTAATGATCATATGGTTAAAATGATGTGGTTATGTATAACTACACATGTTTTTAGAAGATACAAAAACAAAGTAGCAATAGGTTAGGTTGAGAGTAATCAGGGAGGTATTAATTATCTCAGCAGTGTCATGTTTTAAATAAAATTATAAGAATAAAAATAATTGCCACCTATAAAATGGCTACTGTATACTAATGTGGTTTTTGTGCCTGTTGCTTCAAGGCTATTAACATTTCATAGTTGAGGAAACAGGATCAGAGATACCTAATACTTTCTACTGGCTCCCCACTCTCCTTTCTTAGAAAGTAGCTTCCTTTCTAGAAAGTTCCATTAATTTTTCTACTTTTACCTTGTACTATTCTTAGCCCCATTAGCAATGTAATTCCAGACCCAACCTATAATTCTCCCTCAGCAAAGTTGATATATCCACACCTTTAACATACCCCTAGGCACCCTCCTGGGTTTCCCACCCAACTTTCAAGGCTCAGATACATTGACTAAGTCAGTTGCAATGTGTTACATGGGTTAGAACACTCATCTAAAAACAAGGAAACATCTGAGGTGTTATAAGATGTGTCATGTTCCCTTTTCCCCGGTCACTAAATTCTTCCCCTTTATCACATCTGGAAGGCAGCTTGATGCACTAACATGAAATAACATGAAATCTGAATTCTGGTCCTGTAAATGCAAATGACCAGCCACTGACGGACTGGCTATTATATGAATATCACTGTGTCAGGTGCCTCCTGCACCTTTTCTTATCTGATCCTCCCAAACTCTCTGCATGCGGCATTGTTTCTGCATCTTACAGATAAGGCCACAGGGAGCTGTTGCGTATTCAGAAACCAAACTCCTCTAATGTCAAATTCCGGGCTGCCTCTCCCAGATGCCACTTTAATGCCAACTTTCAAATTATACTTTCTTTTCCAGAGTGTGAGCTGTGGAATGTAGTACATACCCACCATGCTGGCCACTTGCAAGTCAAGAGATTATAATTTATAGATGAGTTCTTACTGCTTTACGATGATAACCACAGATATCATGTAATCAAAATGTTCATATCTATTGATGGTGTTAATATCATAAACTTGGACTTTTAATATTTCTGTTTTTATCCCTTAGCATACAGCTTTACCTTCTCTTAAAGGTTACCTTGTCTATTTGTGACCCATATTTTTGGTTCATCTGGAGCTAGAATTTTTCACCTACATTTTTTACCAAACTCACATTGATTTTATTCCAAATAACTTTTTTATTTATTTCATATTGTCCTGACTCAGTCTTCTAGTCTTTTATTATCACCATTTGCCAGATCCTACAGGAAACTCCAATGGAACGTAGCCTTCCAGACCACTCCTAAAGGATCTCAATCTAAGATCCACCAAAACACAAGCACTGAGGGCAGCTCTGTGCTCTGTTCCTTATTGATTGCATGCCTAAAATAGCTCTTTACATAGGATAAGCTACTCAGGGAATTTTATTTCTTCAATTATTGAATGCACCTAGCCCCTCTATTTTAATTATTTCTATTGCTGTATTAATCTGAAATTTTAAAAAGTAGAGGTCAAGCAAGTAGGCATTCCTAACTGTGATTTCATCATTAAAATTGGGATAATAATCAAATAATGGCACAGTAGTTGTTCAAAAAGTATACCCTACAATTTGCTTCTGATAGGTCCTTGGTTCAGACTTATTACCAGCATGCACTTTCTGGGATATACGTACCCAACGAAAGCTAAGAAAACCTCTTCTGTTCCATTATCCTTTTAAAATTAAATTATTTATTAACCTAGTTACTCATTATTAAGCCTAATAATAAAAAGACGCTTTGTAAAGCAAAATTTAAAATAAACAAGTAACCATGTACAACTTCCTTTACCATTCATCTTTAGCTGTTATTAAACATAAATTGAATATATAATTTAATTTTTTTAGAAGATTTATATCTTTTTGGATTCAAATTCATCTAATATTCAAAAATAAGATAGAAATACTGAGGCCATTCTAATTTACTGTGAAAACTTTTTGTTTAGGTTAATGACCTACTTACAGCTAATCAAGAGTCTGGCAGCAGAATTTGGGTTTATTAACTTTCCTATCCACGAGTTTAGCATCTTGTATCTTTATCCACAGGTGTGTTGTTACCTTGTAAAGTTAGTATATCTTTGTCAACGAGATCCCACTGATTCTTCATTTTTAAGATAGTTTACAAATACAAACAAATTAAGTACACCTATTACTTTTTAGTAAAACTCTGTAAATGCCTTCTAATTAGATATCACAGTTTGGTTAAGGGGGACTTCAAAAGGTAAAAAAAATAACAAATTTTTCCAGTTCATCTGGACTAACCCAGCACATAAATAAGTTATATAGGCTTTGTTCTCATTCACCTGTGTTATATTTAAACATGTGATGCTTCCGATTTTGCTTTCTTTCCTAAGTATTTTTTTAAATAACATAATTTATTTAAAATAATTGGAGATTAGTATTTAAAAGAAATAAAAATTTACATAGTTGAATGAAGTTGTTAGACACAGAGGAAAACTTGTCACCTCTCTAAAAGTTTTTGGTGAGTTTGTTTCTCAAGCCCAGAGAAAATAAACCATGCCCCCCACCCCCAAAAAGTGTGTTTATGTTACTTTTTGAAATTATTACTCGATGTGTAAAGTTAGGCCAAGCATATCAAATGGAGGACATCTTCTAATGACAAGATGCAAAAAATGCTGTTGTATATGCTACAGATACATAACTACTTTCAAAGGAAAGGTTTAAAATTCTGAAAATAATTTAGTGTTATTTTTAATGATTCTGCAAAGACTTTTGATTATTATAGGCTATATGAAAAGCATTATTAATAAAACACTTCCTCTTATTTAACAATTTTTTAATCATATACTTTACCAGGCACTGTGATATTGAGTTCTGATTATACTACAAAGGTGTTAAGGTTTATGCTATTAATACCTTAATAAATGCGCATCAATGTGGGTGAAATGACCTTATTAACTATTAACCATGCACAATTAAAACTAAGACAAAAATAGAGAAAGAATATATTGCAAGAGCAAAAGAAACAGAACCAATTTTAATCAAGGGAGCTTCAAACAGATACTAGCATTTGATCTGGGTCCCAAGAAATCAGAGAATGCAAACAGGTAAAGAAGGAATCCAGAGCAGGCTGAAAAACCAAACTGAGGGATTAGCATGAGCAAAGAAAGACGCTTGTGAGTTTTCATCCCCTAATAGTGTCTAGAAGAGATAAAATGAAATTGCTGTTGTTGTTGTTTTCCCCTATACTGGCACTATATTGTAGCCTGAGAATTTTATTTGGAATGATGCCATATCCCCTTTGGCAAATAAATGTCATTATATACAGTTTATATGGTCATTTGTTATTTGTGTATATGTAGAAAGCAGGCTGAAATATTTTAGGGCCATATTTATGATTCACATTTGAATTAAATTGATATATTATTATTTACATCTTCCCTACTGTCTTTGATATATGACCCAGTATCTATTTCATAAGAACACAATACATATCCTTCAGTTAAGATGCCCTAAGATCCGAGCCCATCAGTTAGGAGAAGTAGTCATGCAGTATCTTCACAAATAATTCCATTTGATTCACTTCAAGGCTGATCAGCCTCATCAAAGACTGAAACACACAGTACCAGGATCAGCAAGGATTTAGGGCACAAAATCTCACAAAGTGTTAATGGGTGTATAAACTGGCATGAAATTACTGAGTGATAATTCATCAATCTACATCAGAAATTTCCTTTTTTGTTTTCATTTTTGGAAACTTCCTAAACAAACTTTCGATATAACAGCAAAGTCATGATAGCTCAAAGGACTATATAAACATTTTGATTCATGAATTATGCTTATAACAATTTATCCGTAAAAAAATCATCTTATGTTTATATATAAGCACATAGTACAGTACTTGGAAATAATATAAATGCCTAACAATAGGATATTAGATAAAGGAGTTATGGTGTAATCATATAAAGATGTACTATGGAACTATTAAAACTTAAAATATACATATCCCATATATTTAGCTAATGACATGGAAGTTGTTTAAATGTGTTTAGTGATGCTTGGCATAGCTCCTTGTATGTAGTAAGCATTCAATTTGGCTTAGCTATCATTATTGTTATTGGCTATTAGTAACAAAATGGAATATAAATATTAATATATAAATAAGAAATTTTTATAGCTCTATACACCAAATGACCATTGATATGTAGTTACAGATTATAACTGTGTTAAGAGATGTTATATTTAGGGCATGACATTTCAGTAATTTAAAAACTATTTGATTTATAAATAAGAAAAAGTTATCTAGATATTTTCTAATGTTACCAATATTTTTATTATTTTTTATTTATTTATTTTATTAAGTCATATACACATAGATCATGAACACATTTATGCAAATGTGGGGTACAATGTGTTGATTTTTTAATACAATTTGATGTGCTTACATCAAACTAATTAATATAGCTTTCACCTCATTTACTTGATTATTGTGTTAAGACATTTATGTTCTACACATGATAGATTTGACTTGTACCCTTGCAATATGCTCCATAGGCGTGGTCCCGCCATTTACCCGCCCTCTATCAAACCTCCCTCCCACTCACATTGGTTCATTTCAAATTAAAATCTACCCTAGAGGGAGAAAAAAAAAACAATGTTATATTGAAGTTCCACTTCCCTGTTAATTCATTAGGCAAAAGTCTTTAAGACCTCATGTTGTCAAAATGCAAGGTAGGCTTTCCCTGAAGCCCACGTAAACTGTAAACATTTAATTTGCAATTACTTTTCTACCTGCTCTGACCCAAATGTCTCTAAATCATGCATATGACCTTTTAACAAATCAATTTTATTTGGAAAAACATACTCTTTCAGATTCTTTTAAATCATCTAAGAGATGGGAAATTCAGAAAGGTCACTCCTAAGTAATTAACATTTAAACTTTGCATTACTTCCTATCTTTTAATAAACTCCAAAAATAGGAAGCTTTTCAGAGAATACCTCAGCTCTTATATTCGAATGTTTGGAGCAATTATTTTTGCTAAGTATATGTTCAATTTGCTAGTGGGAAAAAATTCATCATTTTTCTTCTCAACTAAAATCTAAGAACAGGGAATAATAATAATAACAACAACAGTAACAACAACAAAACAACAACAATGACTAATGTCTAAGTGAAAGGACATAAGCTGGAGCTCCTCTATTAGTGAATTGTCTTTGCTACATTAGCTGTGACACTCCTGTGTCCCTGTTCATTACTGAACTTCAAATTCATAGTCTTCAACAAACTTCAAGTTCATAGTTTTTTCAACTATTCACACTTTCTCTCTCATTTCTTGAAATCCATGAACATTCTTTGGACAATTTTCTTCACATTTCAAAATTTAAATTCTTTCAATAGAATTCCCATTTATCATTCTATGTCTTATATTTCATTTAGTCTCACTTGTGAGACGTATTTAATTTGGTCCTTACATCAATCTAACACTACAAAATCACCTAAATCAACTTTCCTTTCAGACTATTCTGTCCATTACTTCCTGTTGCATTAGATGCAAATAATGAAAACCTAGAAATCATACATGTTTGAAAATTCATTCATTTGCTGACATAGAGACTGTATAAACTGTTCCAAAGAGATAGGAATAAGACCTTTTAAATAATATTTTTCACAGATTAAAATCAATCCTTCCTTGTACAAAGGGCTTGGAACATCTATTATATATATGTCAGGCATTAAAGGAAATATAAAAGTGAACCAGACCTGAATCTATTAAAATAAAAAATGCACCCTGAGAAGCAGAAAGGAAAGGGCTTTTAGGACCAGGAAAATAAGATCTATCTTTATTCACTGATTATTATTTTTTTGTGTGTCTAACATGCTTTACCCTGACTAAAAACTACATCAAAAGAAAACAAACAAAAAGTCCTCATTTCATATTGTCCCACAACTTGCTTTTTCTCCAATTTTTCCTATTTTCATAATATCACAGTCATCACAACAATTACTAGAGGCTTTCTTCTTGTTTTTTTTTTTTTTTTTATATTGGTCTTTGAATAAAGACGGATTTTTCAAGCTGTGATTTCTATTCTTTGATAATAGAGGTCACAATGAGCTCTGGGTATTTATCAAACTGTCAATCGATTACAAAGATAACCCAGGAAAGCAATGGCTTTATTTTCTGGAAGATAATTGAATAACCAAATATTGCTGCACATTTTGGTGTCCAAAGCTGCATCTGCATTATTTACCATGTATTTTTTTGAGAAATCAAAGTGGCATATTTAATATGTAGATGATGCATTTGCAACAGATGAAGGTGAAATCATACCAGGACCCAATGTAGAAATAAAAACTTTAAATTACTGAAGTAAATAAAAGTGAAAGGAAACTCTGGTTATCACGCAGAACGGAAAGGTAGAAGCATGATGAATGCAGAAGCATACCCGTTATTAAATCCAGGCTGCACATCAAGGTTTAATTTCAGAAAAATAACACCATCAATCACATTAAGTTAATATTTTATTTAGATTTTATTTCATTGTGATTTACTTTAAACTTTACTTGAAAATTTGCTCTGGTCTTATAAATAAGTATTATAAACATTAATGTTTAATTCATAATGTAATGTTCTCACTTTTTAAATATTATTATAATTTTAAAAATAAGTGAGTTAGTAGCAGGATTCTAGGTTGTTTTTCCTTTAAAAGGAGTTGAAATTTAAATCTGAAAAACATTGAATGGCAGAAATAGCCCACCAGTAGGCAAGACTGTAATCTCAAGCCATGGTAGAGGAGAAGGAAGGGGCAAATAATACCTGTCAAGTGCCATTTGTGGGCCTACTATGTGCTAGTCATGTGGTAGGTACTCTTGAGATTAGCAATTTCATTTAATTTTCACATCTTAAAATAACCTTTTAAATATTTTTTATTCAATCATAACTGTATTTATTTATGCATTTATGGGGTACAATGTGGCGACTTAATACACTGTGTGGGATGCTTACATTAAACTGGTTAACATAACTGTCACTTCATTTACTTATTTGTTGTGGTAAGACATTCATACTCTACTTTTAATAGTTCTGAAATGTACCTTTGAAGAATGAGACTTTACATCTTTTATGTTTATATGGATAGAACTTAAACATATTCTTTGTAGTGCAGTATCTCAAGAATGGGAAAAAAAGTATCCAATGTACTCAATACTATTATGAAAGTAACTTTTTATATCTTCACAGGACATAAGATAAAATTGGGACATATAAAGAAAGTTTAGGTAACTTCTTTAGCAATGTTGCAACCTCAAAAACAACAGAACCTGAATTTTCAGACCCTGATTTTATCATTTGTACACATGGTCTCTTCCAAAGGTACTGTTTTAGCTATCCATTTTCAAGTTAGAAGGTACAAAAATGAAAGAAATGGATAAGGTGACATGAACGAATAGAATAGTGAAGAGAGCAGAGGACAGGCACACACCCCCCCCCCCACATACACACAACCACTCATCATGTTCATGACTTTCCATTATGCATATGAGAAAATGAGGCCGAGCAAGTCACACTGTTTAAAAGAGGGAGAAAAGGAAAGCTCAGTTGTGCTTTTTTTTGCTCCTAGAGCATTCTAGTTAATATAAGCAAACATACATGCACATAAATGAAGAAGGATTCTTATGAGAACATCTAACCGTGGGTTAGGTGTTAAGTTCTCCCATTACACAGAGTGTGAAGAACAGATGTCACTCAGTGAGAGCGAAGGGCAGCTTGGCACGGGGTGAGACTCCTGGTCCAGCCTCACTCCACACGACTGGCAAGGGACATGCTTTCATGAAAGACATTCAGAAAAGTACCAGTTTTACAGGATGAATAACCTTTATATGTAAACCACACGATTTGTGTCTTTCATACATTATTTTCTGTGAATTATATTTTTCTCTAAAAAGTTTTTGAAAAATATACATTCTAATATTTCTAGATAGGAGGGTTAGCTCTTCAGCATAATATTTATTTGGGGTAAGAATAATTTGAAATAAAAATAAATACAACTCTAATCCTAGCCCCTCTTGCCAACATTTAGATGACATAACGATTACATCTATTTTGGTGTTTTGTAACATATTCTTCTGCAAAGTAAATCCTACAGTTCCGGATTTACAGTTCCCCTTCCAGCAGTCAAGAGGAACTGCTACAACTACAAGGCCAAGGGCAGTGGGGAAAGAGCACCCTGTGTTCATATATCTCAGCCACCAGCAGATATGTGAGTTGATCATATTTAAATTCTGTAGGACTAGAGTTGCTATTTGAACAACATTTCTTTGTAGGGCAGTTGTAAGGGATTTAAAATAACATGTAAAGTACTTAACCAGGTGCCTGGAATTGGCAAGAAATCAATGTATGTTCACTATTATTATTAATAAGGACGCCATTGTTTTCAAAGCATAAGTCAAAACTTAACAAATAAAAGCACCTGTTAAAGGAAACAGAAGCTGGACTGTTAGGCCAGGAGCATTAAGGTACCACTGAGTCATCCAGCTCTTTCTCATTATCCTCTCGTACAATAGTTTAGTACCATGTCAAAGTAAGGAATAAAAATTGTGAAAACCATAATTGTGGTCCAACCAATTATCCTCCTTCCACCCATCCTCCCCCCTCCACACCTATGGTGCATTTTACAAGGTACATGTCAAATCTACAAAGTGTAGAGTATAAATGTCATAACACAATAATTAAGAAAGTGCGGTGAAGGCTATGTTAACCAGTTTGTTGTATTTCAAATTGTATATAAAACCAGCACATTGTACCCCATAAATGCATTAATGTACACAGCTATGATTTAATTTTTAAAAAGTTGTGAAAGCATGGAAAACAATGTGAAATAAGTGGGATTTAGCTAATACCCAAAGAAAGCTGATGTAACTAAACAAGATAAATAGTAAGAACAAATACTTTATAAAAGGAATGCAAAAATGAATTTTCAGCTGTCATGTATAAAAAGCATGTTAAAAATATCCACCTCAAAAAAAAAAAAAAAAAGGGTGGTGCCTGTGGCTCAAGGAGTAGGGTGCTGGTCCTAATATGCTGGAGGTGATGGGTTCAAACCCAGCCCTGGCCAAAAACCACACACACACAAAAAAAAAAAAAAAAAAATCCACCTCTTGGTGGGCCATGGTGGCTCATACCTGTAATCCTAGCACTTTGGGAGCCCGAGACGGGAGGATCACTTGAACTCAAAAGTTCAAGAGGAGCCTGAGCAAGAGTGAGACCCCGCCTCTACTAAAAATAGAAAAAAATTAGCCTGGTGTTGTGTTGAGAGCCTATAGTCCCAGCTACTCAGGAGGCTGAGGCAGGAGAATCACTTAAACCCAGGAGTATGAAGTTGCTAGGCTGATGCTACAGCACTTTAGCCTGGGGCAAGAGTGAGACTGTTTCAATAACAAACAAACAAAACCACCTGTAATATTTTTAAACTGCTAACTTTAAGCCATGGTGATGAATGTTTATTGGAAAATATAATTTACGTATTTTTCTTTCATATTTTATTTTCTTTTAATTGTTTATGAAAGAGCCCAATCACTTGACAAGCTTTATTTGAACCCATTGGACTTCAATTGTTAAAATTGAACCCGACCATTGAGAGATGAACAAAGCCTGGACATAATTAATTAAATATTGATCATTTTAAGCACTGATAGTGTACTTAGCTGTCCAAGGTTTTGAGGTAGGAGGAGTGGAGGAATATTTATAAACAAAGAGAAGTTCCAATATTGGCTATCTGATAGTTAAAATTTATTATAGAAAAGGATAAATAAACACCATTGGTTAAAGTGGTAAAAGAAAAAACTCACCAATACTTATAGTGATCTAAAAAAAGAATGTTCCTTTAGGTTGGGAATCTCTAAGTAAGGTGAGTAATGAGCTTCATTTGAGTTCATTTAACTCAATGAGTTAATATAGTCTTAATGAGTTAATATAGCCTTAATGAGTTAATATAGTCACCTGATTTCTTACACCAAGCATGTGACCATGTATGATCGCCTGCATGGCATTTAAAATAAAATAGTAAATGGCTTTATTAGTGATATTTTCTTAAGTAGAACAAAGAAAAATGAAAGCAATTTGAGAAGCTGATAAAGCAATACAGTATTTACCTTTGCTTTTCTTAAAAGTTCTCTTCTTTATTCATTTACGATTTTGAAGTCTGATAGATTTCTCATTTTCAAAACAAACAATAACATAGCCTTCTGCCTGATAGGAATCTGTACAGATTTATCAGTAGTTGTGCAATACTTGAACTGGTTGAAAACAATTATAGTAATGCTTCTCTCATCCAGAATTCACATGTCTGTGTTCTTACACAAAATATACTTTTAACTAGAAGAAAGATATGTTTCTAAATTTTTTTCCAAAAAGTCTTTGAACTTTCTACTTTCCAATACCTTTCAAAAGAGCCCTCTGGGAACCTAGAATATAGGTTCTCATTATTTAACAGATTTTAAAGCACATCTTGCCATCTGGTTTTCAAGCTTACTACAGATCGGAAGCAGAAAATTGGAAGAAGTGGCTGATAAAATCACACCCTGGTACCTATGAGCAAAGACGGTGAAGACACAGGCAAAAACAGGAAGGAATGAATAAAACTGTATGTCTCAAAGCAGCAGCAGCATTTACTAAAGGGTCAAAGCGTTGTAGCGATTCAATAACCTTAGGCAGGGTTGTTGAATTAAAACAAAATTTGAGTAAAAATATTCATAAGGAACACAGTGACTCCAGTAAAAAATAATATACATCAAAACATCACAATGTGCACCATAAAATATACAATTTATTTGTCAATTATACTTCAATAAAGCTTGGAGGAGAAAATGAGTATTTCTAGGGAAGCGCCTACCGATAAGAAGTTAGCCAGTTCACATTTTACTCATTTTAGGAAGAGAATAAAGTATGCAGTTTGGGGGAATTTGTGTGTTTTATATTTGAAAATAGGTTGTTATTTTAAATGGTTAAGAAATATTTTTACGTATTTCATATTTGAAGGACTGAATATTCATAATTTAGAAAAATACTTAGAAGACAAAGCCTGATCTTCAAGAGGAAAAACAAAATAAAGGTAATTATTGGGCATGTATTATGTGTCAAGCATTCTATTAATGCTTTTCACAAATTTTCCAATTTAATTCATACAATCGTCTTGTGTGGTAATTGTTATTTCTTTTCTTTTACAAAAAGCGTCTATGCCTCAGAGAGTCAAGTAAATTGTCTAATGTGACGTATTTGGAAAGTGATGGAACCAAATTCAGTCTTTCTGACTGCCCAGTGTCAATGTACAAAACACTCTGTTTGTATTCATGGTCTTTCATCCCACCTACACTGTCACAGGGTTCGAGTAAAGGCAGGTACATCATTTGAATATCTTTTAGTAACAACACTAAAATTTGGCTATGTTTCATACCTATGTGTTGATATCAAATATATAAACTTTAAATTCATTTTCAATTTTTTAAGTTACACATTAGGGTTGCATTTTGAAAACATACCATATTCATTAAGATGTTCTAGGATGGATTCTAGTCCATATTTTCTTTTATTTTCATAACTGCAAATTCAAACTGTGTTTGCCTTACCAGTATCTGCCTAAAAAGTACTTGATTGCTGTGTATTTTAAATTCACCATGGCTCTATTTTTTATCTTCTGCAATAATTTTCCTTGCATATACTATATTTTTAGTTTATGACTAATTCATCTGTGGATGACTCAAGAGTTCTGTTTTATTCTGGCACATCTGAACTAATTTTCCTTCTCTTGAGATCTCTACAGTATGGATTCAAATTTCTTTCTCCAAGTGTCACCACTGAAGCTTTCAATTGTTTACTGGATCTTGTTTTGTTTTTAACCTACTTGATTTTGCTTTGTTTTTAACCATTAGAACATTTGTACCATGTGTATTTATTTTAAAATAATATTTTTATGGTGCAAAATAATTTTTAAGTCAAGAAGCCAAGGTTGCCCAAATTAATCATATTTCCATGAGTTTCAAACCAACAAGATGTACCAATATTATCCTATCATAGCTCTTGGGGGAGAAAAAGGCCCAAATGATAAAAGAACAATTGAAGCTAAGAAAGTTATAATTTGTGTGTATATTTTATCTCAATAATCAGGCTATAAAGGAAGAAATATGATCACCCTTCCCTAATAATTCACACTTAATTTTTAACAAATATTTATTGAACATCTTCATGAGTTAGGCATTTTGCTAAGCCACTGGGGCCCACCCTCAAGTAATTCACAGTTTAAAACAAATATAAAAACACAAAACTAGATCAGAATAATTGTATGTGAGTGGGTATGTGTGCATGTTTAGTGAAACAATATGAGCATACCTGATAGTTAGTAGACAATGGGTAAACAAATAGTGAGAAATAAAGGAAAAGAAGTATCTGATGTCTAAAGAAATATTCATAGTAAGTAGTAGCTTTCTAGTTGAAAGTGAGTCAGAGGTCATTAGAAACATTGAGTAAAAATACATAAATGAGGAGCAGCAGAATGTGTGCAAAGAACAGTGCACAGGGTGGGTGGCTGGAGCTAAGGGAACAATTGGAAAGGCTAAATATTTATGCACTCTGAGGAGAAACCAGATTATGAAAGAACGAATCCGATGACATGAAGAGCTGAGGGCGCAGTAACAGAAGGAGCGAGATCAGAGACCATCTTTATGTGTTGTATTGGCCAAATACCATTCAGTGAGGCTCAGAATCTATCTCACACCTTGGTGGCCTGGCTTTCAACACGGGGCTTCATGACGCAAAATTAAATCAGCCTGTCTGAGTGCAGCAGACTGGTTCCTGGTAATGGCCCAGGCCTCAGCTGACATACTCCACAACTCTCTAAAATTACCAGTTAGAATTTTTTTTCTTCATGTCTGGCTTCAAATTGGAACATTATTTAAGTGTCCTTTTCCCCCTCTAATCTGAAATCACCCCCACATACTCTGATGTCATCTTAGGTTTGTGTTTGTTTTCTTTCTTCCTCTTCCCCCCACCCCCTTTTTTTTTGAAAGGCCTTTTAAAAGCATTTATTTCATTCTACAGGGACAATAAAGAATTTTTTTTTTAACCTCATTTTCTTGGAAAAAAAGTAACTTTTTGGTATGGGAGAAAGAGAAGCCAGTGTTTACTGTTTTATATAGTTTTAACTTTTAAAAAATAAATATGGCTTAATTATTCAAAAATATACTAAAAATTGGCTTGGGGCCCATACTCACTGGTTAAGGCGCCAGCCACATACACTGGGGCTGGCAGGTTCAATCCTGGCCCGGGGCCTGCTAAACAACAATGACAACTACAACCAAAAAATAGCTGGGTGCTGTGATGAGTGCCTGTAGTCCCAGCTACTTGGGAGGCTGAGGCAAGAGAATCGCTTAAGCCCAAGAGTTGGAGGTTGCTGTGAGCTGTGAGGCCACAGTACTCTACTGATGGCGACAGTGAGACTCTGTCTCAAACAAAACAAAACAAAACACCCAGATTTATACTAAAAATGAAAAATAGACCTGCCTTTCGATCCTATAATTCCTCTTCTAGGTTTATACCCAGAAGACCAAAAGTCACAATATAACAAAGACATCTGTACCAGAATGTTTATTGCAGGCCAATTCATAAGTGCTAAGTCATGGATGACGCCCAAGTGCCCATCGACCCACGAATGGACTAGCAAATTGTGGTACATGTAGACCATGGAATACTATGCAGCCTTAAACAAAGATGGAGATTTTACCTCTTTCATGTTTACATGGATGGAGCTGGAACATATTCTCCTTAGCAAAGTATCCCAGGAATGGAAGAAAAAGTATCCAATGTACTCAGCCCTACTATGAAGCTAAACTATAGCTTTCACATGA
>CAUYPK010023354.1:0-29114 GCA_963574355.1 Loris lydekkerianus
TGTATGTTGCTTTGGGTAGTATGGACATTTTAACAATGTTGATTCTTCCCAGCCATGAGCATGGTGTGTTTTTCCATTTGTTAACATTTTCAGCTATTTCATTTGTTAGAGTTTCATAGGTCTCTTTATAGAGATCTTTCATGTCCTTTGTTAGATAAACTCCCGAATATTTCATCTTCTTTGGCACTACTGTGGAAGGAATAGAGTCCTTGACCGGTTTTTTTGGCTTGGTTATTGTTGGTATATGTAAAGGCTACAGATTTAATGGGTGTTGATTTCGTAGCTGGAAGGACAATTCTTTAAACAAAAGTCTCATTGATCTAAAAGGACCTGTGACCAGCACTTCTGGGCCCACCTCCACCCTGGCGTATTCTGACAGTCTTGAGAGTCCAACAGACTGAAATTAAAATCATCTCACTATGGTTAATGTGTGGTCCCTTCAGCCTTACTGACCTGGACACACAAGTTCAAGGTGAGGAATCAGCAGGCACAATCCCTCACACTGAAACGTGAAGCCCTTTCCTATTCAGCTCCTGGAAGAGGGAGGCAGGAAGCTCCACTGCCTTTACCCACATCCCACCCCACCCCTCCTAAGTGTCAACAGAAACAACTCTCATGGAGACATTAGCCGGGCGACGGCCGTGGTGATGAATAAAGCCAGTCTCCTGATACTTGACAGGCTCCTGTGGGTTTCATCTAGTGAAAAAGGCTTCATGAAAACTGGTCCCAGATTTAGGGTTCTTGCAAATTACCCTCCAATTCTCATCTTTGGGGTTGGGGGGGGGGGGGTTATGGCATAAGTTCCATTTACACATAATGAAGGATATAGCTCTATTGGTAAAATGTATGCAAATAATTAAGGGCAGAATTTGGCTCTGTATCAAACACATCCAAAGAGCCAACTTTACCCTTATTCAGTTGCCTAATTAGCATCAGTTTCCAAATTGGCCATATTATCGCCATGCTACATGGAGAACTTCGAGACAAATGCTACTTCTAACATTACTAAATTTTCTTTTTAACCTTCATTTGACAATCCCAAGATATTAAATAATATCCAACACTTTGTGGGAATACCTCCACTTCTCAATGCTAAAATATTTAAAGAAGGTACTCATTACCGAAATATACAATGGATTCAATGAGCCAAGAAAGAGTGTTTTTTTATAATTAACACATAAGGTGATATTAACATTAATGTGTTCTGAAGGCGTCTGGACCTCCGCTTTCTCCTACACACACACTGGCATAATTTCAGCTGTAAAAACCTTTGGTATTTAATCTACTTAGCAAAAAATCTTAGTTTTCCTACTAAATTCTTTGTAGTCATTAGTACTGTAACTTATATTTATGGTTATCTTCATGTGGGGTATACAGCAGGTTACTTGACCCCCTTAAGGTCAGAAGAAAACCATCTGACTTTAGCCAATGAAGGGGGAGTGCAACTCGTGTGTTGATTCTGGAGAAAAAGTCAGTATTTGGAGAATCTACCCTCTTCCTTCCTCCTCCTCTTGCTGTAGGTATCAAGGACACCCCATGGCTGGGGCTCCTGCAGCCTGAGTCTCAGAGGACCACTTGAAGCAGAGACCTTGCTTCTCAGATGAACTAGTGTAACTAAGAACCCCCCCATGCCCTCAGCCTTCCTTTCCTGGGTGAATGGCTAACCCCATCAGAATCACAAAAACATACCCACATGACCATAAGGTCCAAACCTCTTTTCACAGCAGTGTGTACCTTAAAAGTTAAAGTACTCAAGATTTGTGGGCTGTTTTTGTTTTTGAGACAGTTGGTTTTTGTTTTTTTTTTGCACTGTGGCATCGTAACTCACAGCAACCTCAAACTCCTGGGCTCAAGTGATCCTTTTGCCTCATGGTGAGTAGCTGGGATTATAGGCCACAATGCCTGGTTAATTTTTCTATTTTTAGTAAAGATAGAGTCTGGATCTTACTCAGGCTGGTCTGGAACTCCTGAAGCTCAGGCAATCCACCCACTTCAACCTCCCAGGGCACTAGGATTACAGGAGTGAGCCACCGTGCCTGGCCAAGATTACTGAGGTTATTACCCCAGCACAGCCATACTGCCACTCCTCCCTGGTAAAAGACAACTTTAACCTTGTCATAATGTACGTCTGTCACAACAAATAGTCAAGGGCCAATCAAGTGGTGATGTATTTTGGTGATGGCCACGGGTAATCTCCTTGATCAGGTTGAAGTCAAAAGCATTCATTACTGCTTTTTCGATCTTATCAAGCTACCACTTATGTTTTAAATTTTACTTTCCTCACCCATCACATGTGATGCTATCGTATATCTTAGACACGGAGAGGAATAAATCAGATACTTAATGTGAAGTAACGAGGCTCAGGGTGTATGTTAACAATCGGTGTCTGTTCTTTTCTTCCACACTCAGATCCCCTTTGATAACAAAGCATTAGAAGAACTAACTGAATTAAGGGTAGACAAGTTACAGCCTGAAGGCCAAATTTATCCCTATTTCCTATTTTTGTAAATAAAGTTTCATCAGAACATGGGTATGTTCATTTACAAGTTGACTGTGGTTTCTCGCACTACAAATGCCAAGGTGAAAGGTTAATAATAGACCATACAGCTCTAAAAGCTGAACTGTTTACCATCTGAATGTTTATGGGGGAAACTTGCTGACCCGGGACTGGACTCATAACCGGGACAATTCCGTTTCTCAGATGAATCTAATCCTGAGCTTCCTCACCCAGAACAAGTCAATATTGTGCTGAGAACTAGCTGTAGATTTTCCCTGCAAAGTGCTAATTGAAAACTTGATCACTGCCTGGAGGTGGCTTCACCCAAGATTTCAGTCAATTGTGAGGCCTACTAAACGGGGGTCAGAAAGGTTGCCCTAAGCCCAGCTTCCTGCTCATCATGAACAAGCATTTGTATACTCATTTAGTAATTCATTCAATAAACATTTGCTTAAATGCCAGTTACCGTATATACTCGAGTATAAGCCGAGTTTTTGGGCACAAAATTTGTGCTGAGTTCGGGTTTTTCAGCACAAATTTTGTGCCGGGGGGGGAGGGGGGGGACTCGGCTTATACTCGAGTATATACCGTATATACACATCCACCCTGAGACCCTCATCTTGCTCACACCAAAACAGTCCCTTATTGGTCCTTTGCCTTGGACCTGACGTTCTGGACCAGTTTTGCACTCAGAAGTGGCTGAGTAACAGGTACATAGCAAGTCATGCCTTTTATTCCACCAAATAAAAAAATCTTACTAGTTTGTGACATGAAAAGTTGACTTTTGTGCAAAGAAGAACAACCTTATAAGACAGCCTCTTTTCATTTACTCGTTCTTCAGAAACATACGTCAGCTGTCTACTACGACTTGACTGGATTCAAGTTTGCTGAGAATTCAGAGGTTAGCCAAGTTGTTTTGGTACAAAGTATAAATCTGTCCACACAACCAGTGCCAAAAACATGTAACATTTTCTACATGCCATAGTAATCTTTATCTGTAATTTCTATTCTACAAGCAGAATAATCAATCATGCTTTTCCCTGAAGCTGCATTTTTATAGTAGGAGACTTACGGAATGTTAGCACAGTGTGGGATGTCTGAGTGTGAGGGGACAATGGTCCATCCTGTCTGCTGCTCAGTCTCCGCAGTTATCCTCATTCCTTGGGTCCCAATCCCCCACCCACATTGCTCATGTCTTCAGCACCCCTTAGGGTCCCACCCCATGGTCTCTCAAGTTGAGGTCTTCCTGGACCATTTCTCAGCCTTCCTCCATGCCACAGCTGGAGGGCCAGGGAACTCCACAAGGGTAAAACCTTCCAAAGCAACTCTAGTGCGTTTTAGAGCTCAAGCCATCATTCCACAGCCTCTGTACCACACCAGGAAGCAGTTCATTCATCCATCTGTACCTGCAAACATCTTTCAAGTGCATCTTATGTTTTGGGTGCTGGACTAGACTCTTGGGAAACCATAGTAAATGAAACAGACAAAAATCCATGGCCTCATGAAGTATTCATTCTGGGATGCAGAACAAACAGTAAACAGTAAGCATAACACATAAGTAGATTAAGAAATGGATAAATGCTATGAAATAGAAGAGGATGAAGAGTATTGAGGGAGGCAGGGTAGGGATGGCCACTTGAAGATTTAAGTAGATTTGTCCTAATGGACCCCATTACGATGATGATGTTGGAGCAAAGACTTGAAAGAGGTGAAAAATTGCTCACATAGGTCACTGGGAAGAGGGCCTTCCAGGCAGAGGGAACGGCATGTGCAAAGGCCTAGGGCAAAAGTGAGCCTGTTCAGGAGTAACGGGAAGGCCAGTGTGGCTAAGAGGAGTGACCAAGAATCCTAGGAGAGTATTCAGAAAGGCAATGTGCAAGGGCAGATTAGCTTGGGCTTTTGAGTGAATGGCCAGTTACTAAAGAACTTGAACAAAGAGACAATTTGACATAATTGCAAAGGGACCTCTGTAGATATTATATTGATATGCTGGAAACAAAGTTGGAGGAAGGTGACAGGTTAGGAGTAACGTCAGTAGCAGTGGAGGTAGAGAGAAGCCTTTAGATTCTGGGTTTTTTGAAGGTAGAACCAAGAGAACGTCCCGTGGGACTGGATACAAGATGGGAGAGAAAGATGAGTTGAACATGTGAAGGTTTTGTCCTGAACGCTAGTGGGATGGCGTTGCCATCAGTTTGTTAGAGCCGACGGTAGACAAGGTTACTTGTTGATAAAGCTCAAGCCCTACTCATCTTTTGCCCATACACATGGTTCTCTCCGATGCTAAGTACTGTAACTGCCACTTAGGAGGCAGCAAAGACCTGCTAAATGACAGACATGGGAGTGAATGATTAAATACAGTCCTCAAGCTCAGCACCCGTGACACAGTGGTTACAGTGCCAGCCACATGCACCGAGGCTGGCGCGTTCAAATCCAGCCTGGGCCAGCAAACCAATGACAACAACAACAAAAATAGCCAGGCATGTGGCAGCACCTGTAGTCCCAGCTACTAGGGAGGCGGAGGCAAGAGAATCACTTAAGCCCTAGAGTTGAAGGTTGCTGTGAGCTGTGACGGCACAGCACCCTACCAAGGGCGACATAGTGAGACTGTCTCAAAAAAACAAAGTCCTCAGGGCCACCAACCTAAGGTCATCCTGCTTTCTTGGGCAAGAAAGGGGTCATAGGGTAAATTATTTTATTAATGGAACACTTCACAAATTTGGGTCATTCTTGTACAGAGACTTTTCTACTCTCTACCATCCCAATTTTTTAGTATATGTGCTGCCAAAGTGAGCACAAGAGTAAAATTTCTCTTTCAGAATCCCGCAAACTATTGGAATTTCTTTCATTTCATCGTCATCCAGTGTTTTCCAGTCTCACACAGAGATGCAGCAAGGATTCCAATTTCAGAGATACAACTCAGCTCTCCTGTTCCTCCCCAAAGTACCCTTTTCCATCCCAATTCAGGCAGTCTTTGTCTATTTCCAGGAATAAGAAAAACTGCCTCATTGCGTATTCTTCCACATCAAGAGAATGTATGGTTGCTTTCTTTTCAGTTTCTGAAACTCCAAAGATGTCTTAGTTTATACCAGTCAACCCGAATACGGGAGGATAATTTTTTTTAATGCATTAAAGGGTGGTATACCACTGTCTCAGGTGCGGGCAGGGCAAGAGGTCCAAAAGAATGCCAGAAATGTCAAACAGTTAAGTACATTGAAGCATTCTGCTTTTTGATCATTTAGGATGAAGTAAATTTGCCCCTAAGATAGCCTATGTGTACACAATCATCTTGTAATTATTACCAGCCTGCCCACTGAGCCAGAGTAAATTAGTCTGATAATATTTAAATAAAATAGACTTTGCCCATGAAATTATGCAAAAATGCAACAAGATAGACACTGGTCCTACTGTGCAGGCTAATAATTAGACATTGTCTATGTCATTTTCTGAACTTTTGAAGAGAACATTAAACAGTAAGGCATTTGTTAATGGTAGAACATTTCCAGAGAAAAATGGCTGGCAGGGGGATTGAGAAGAAGGGAGATTGAGAAGTACAGGGATTGAGAAGAAGGGGTCAAGACAACAGCAATGAAAAATGTGAAAGAAAAAAAGAAATGGTACTTCAGCCACAGAAACAGGGAGGGCCTGTATCTTTAAATTCTGCCAGTGTTTATACCTAGTTTTTTTATACGTTAATCTCCATCTCCTATTTGTGAAGATGCCAATTTCCCTGTTAGCTCATTAAAGAGTACACCCTTTAACAGGGAGAGCTTCAGAAACCATTGAAAATTCCCAAACTCACAAAGACCACAGTCATCATACACAGTACTCCTTACGCAATGTATTTTCATATAAGTGAAAAATTATACATAAAAGATTCAACTCTCACTCGATGATCAGTTTCTGTCCAAGCTGAAACACTTACTAAATCCATTTCCCAAATCTTGTTTTAAATTTTCATAAAGAACATATGGCTAACTTGGTACCATAGACTCTAGTTACTGATGAATTTAACATTTCACTCTTTTATCCAAAAAGGTCTGCTTCCTGGCTAAGATCTAATACTTTTTTAGTCTACTGCACTTACCTCATCAGTTCTTAGAGCTGTTGTCATTTCAGGCAGTCTTTTCTGGCAGAAGAAATAAATTTTCATACACAGGCAAGATCATAAGTGAAGCTCCCACCTACCTCTGAATGGGAACACGTGGGGCTGCACACTGGCTCCTGGCTAACTCAGTCTCTTAGGGACTCAGTCCTGTTCACCAGCCTCAAATGAATCTCAGCAAAATTGCAAATTATTTCATGTCATGAACTTCCAGGTCACCTGCAAAGGGACAACCGCCAATGTTAAATTCATGAAGGCAAAGGTGCCCACTCTCGTTCTCTTTGAAAACAGAGCAAGTCATTGGAAGTGCACTTACACAAAATCATAGCAGCACAGGCTAAGTCTGGAAAGCTCTTTCATTCCACAAATACCCAAAATAATCTCACAGGTATTGTGAATCATGAAAAGGTGATTCACCCATGGCCCCTGCTCCCAAAGAGTATCAGGCTGGGCAATTAAGTTCACGAACTCGTCTCAGAAAATCTGCTATCTACCTCATTGCTGAATGTCACTATGGTCCTCTTCAAAGCATTCTCCTTAGGCAGCTGTGCATCAATGCCAGTGCCTAGTCCCCCCTTAAAAGCACTTTTCTAGGAGGAGTTAGCAAACTTAATTCTCAGACCTTACAGCAGTGGTTCTCAACCTGTGGGTCACGGCCCCTTTGTAACAGTGAAAATACTTCCTGCATATCAGATATTTATATTATGATTCATAACAGTAGCAAAATTACAGTTAGGAAGTAGCAACGAAAATAATTTTGTGGTTGGGGGTCACCACAACATGAGGAACCGTATTAAAGGGTCGCAGCATCAGGAGGCATTAGGAAGGTTGAGAACCACTGCCTGATAGGATAACAGCTCTGATGGCCACTTTGGAAAAAGAGTTCCAAGTTGCTCTGAAGAGCAGACTAGGTGGTAGCATTGATGCATAGCTTCCCAAACAAAGTACTTGGAAGGTGACTGTGGTGATATTCAACAATGAGATACGTAGCCTTTTTTTTTTTTTTTTTTTTTTTTTTGTGGGAGACACCTTTGGTAGAGTGTGTTGGAGTCAGCCAAGCTCATGACAACCTCAAACTCCTGGGCTCGATAGAGTGCCCAGACTCAGCCTCCTGAGCAGCTGGTACTAAAGGAATCTACCACGACTGTCAGCTAGTGTTTCTATTTTTAGTAGAGATGGGGTTTTGGTGTTGGTCAGGCTGGTCTTGCACTCCTGAGCTCAAGGGATCATCCTGCCTCATTCTGCCAATGTTAGGATTACAGTATGAGCCACTGCACCCAGTCAGAGTGCTTGTATGTTAAACCTTATGTAGAAGGAAAGCCGATGTTTGCTGCTGAACCAACAGCTCTCCTCCAGATAATGTGATGATTCATGCATGTTCGAGGACACTGGGAAGAAGTTGGAGGCTAGGGCATTTTTTTGTTGGTGACAAGAGGTAGATAGACTATTTAAAGCTGACACCAGAGACCTGATAGGGACTTATTAACTATTGAACATATTTCTCCTTTTGATCTTGTGTATAGTTATGATACCTGATTAGAATTCTAACAGCTTCAAAGTTGCATTAAATGACAATCTGCTTTCTATAGTACTGTTCATAAAAGTTTGGAGGCTTCCTGCTTGGGCTCCCTCCTCTGTCCCTGGAGATTGTATTTTTTTTTCTCTCTTATCTTTCAATAAACTCTGTCCTTAAGAAAAATAAAGTATCTCAAAAAAAAAATAATAAAAAAGATACTCATACTTTCTCCACTGGCTTGTAACCTGATTTCACTTCCCTGCCTTGGATTCTGTTACTAGTATCTTCAAATGGTTCTGTTTGTAGGAACAGTTTTTAATGGTAGAATACTATTCCCTGGTACCATAGTTTACTATTTTTCCAATTTTTTCTATTTTAAATAACGTGAAAATGACTAACATCAACATTATATATAAATATTTACCCACCACCCTGATTGTTCTGTGACATTTATGCATTCTTGGGAGACTTTCTAGCACAGCTGTTAAAAAATAACAGATTCTAAAATCAGATTCTACCCTAACATCTGAAGTTCAAAGCTGAAAGTTCAGCTTTACTATTCATTACAGGGGCTTGTCTTTAGGCAGTGTAACTTAACCCTTTTGAGCCTCGGGTATTTCTAGAAAGACATTTCTATCTATGCACAGTTCTGAATACAAGCTTACAATTATGTGATATAATTAAATAAAATAAAAATAGTAAATAGACCATGCCAGTATCCACATGCTGTACCAGTCCTTGTTTTAAATACCAGGACACCTATTCTTAGCATAGTTAAAGACATGAATAAGCATGTATTCCAAAGGTTTTAGACTTTTCCTCCAACGTGGCAACTGTTTCTGTTCAGAAAGTTGAGGAAAGTTAAGGAACAAGTGGTATATTTCACTAAGTGCCGTTAATTGAGTGGTTTTGCTGATTGAAACACTATATCCAATGACTGGAGAGAGATGTTAATTGTCTTCATTACAAAGATAGAGTTTATGCCAAGGATTTTAGACAAACAATACTTAACCCTCCCCTCCCCCCGATCTCTGGGTAAGAGGGAGATGGATGTTTGCTATTGACCATGCTGGTTGTTTTGTGATCTGAATTGGTAAGTACAGCTTCAAAGTCACGATTCTAACCAGTTCTCTCAGTCCTGATTTTCCAAGATATAATATAAATCTAGTTGTATTTATAAATTCCATCAAGCTTTCTGGGCCCATGTGATCCTAATAGTTTAAATGCCACTATATTAAAAATATTTCCCCATGACAAAGTATTTATACAAACCAATTTAAGTGACATTAGAAAGGGTAAAGAAATAATGCTGTCATACATAAAAGTATATAAGTTCATAAATAAGGAAAATTTAATCTGTGCATGTTAAGAACTTCAAAATAAAAATTAATAGAAGCGTGAGATAATTCTGAAAGGACAGTGTAGGTGGCATGTCTAACCCAGAAAAAAATGTTCAGATTCATCACCCACAAAAATCGCTTGCTTTGCCAAGGTACAGAAATCCAAATGTAGCCAAGTGAACACTGGCCCTGAGTTACGCCTAAACATCTAACACAACCAGGCAAAATTAAAGAGAACTTTCTCTTCCAAATTATCAAATCCTCATAAAATAGAGGGGTCTGTGCAATGGGTAGGGTTATCCAGGGGTCCTTTGTTTTGCCTGTGAAAGTGAAGTGCAATAATAAATTAGTAGTTCAGTTTAAGAACCGTCAGTTCTGGGCAGCGGCGCCTGTGGCTCAAAGGAGTAGGGCGCCGAACCATATGACAGAGGTGGCGGGTTCAAACCTGGCCCCGGCCAAAAACTGCAAAAAAAAAAAAAGGAACTTCCAGTTCTATGACCCAGGTGTAACCACAGTGCCTACACTTAGTGTCTCTTCAGTGAGTTAGGCGCATTTTTAAATTGGTCATTGGTGGTGCTGTAGGGACTGCCCCCTAGATTATAAACCTCAAGGAGGCAGGAACCAGTCTGCTGCCTCACCTCTGCAACCTCAGGGTCTAGGGCAGAACGGGTACTTAGCACACGTTACATGAACATAAGGAAGTCCATTTGTGTGTCTCCTTCACCCTCCCTCTAGTCTAAGTTGGTGAGAAGGTAACTACAAGTTCGTATCTCAAAGATAGCAAAAAAAAAATTAAAAATTAAGGCAGGCTTTGGCTCAGTCTCCTGCACTAGACTTCACAGTTCACTGCAGCCTCATACCCCTGGGCTCAAGCAACTCTCCCCCCCCAGTCTCCCAAGGTAGCTGGGACTATAGGCACACACCACGACACCAGACTAAGACTGGAAATGTGAATTCCAGTTTTCTGAAATTGCCTCCTGAATTTGCTCTAACAATGCCCCACTTTGTGATAGGCCAGCAGTCTGCCTCTGAACAAAGATCACGGAGGAATCGAAAGATGGATCAGCCTTTGGCGACCGGGTTTTTTTCGTTTTCTTTTAAGAAAAAGTATCAGGTATGCACGTCGCCTACCATATTGATAGGTCTTAATGTGACTATTACGTTATATGTTAACATGTGCAATAGAGTTAAGTGAACACTCATGAATACAAATAATTCTACATCTTAAATTTTTTGGTATCCAAAGTAAAGCCTCTAGGTTCCCACAGGGTCGTAAAGAGCCTGGAATTATTGTGCGCCACGTCCTCCCCAGGTGAGCTGATTTTCCTGGAAGCAGGCACCACCATACCCACCCTCGCCTGAGTTGTGGCTTTGGAGACCCAGGAGACATCAAATGCACAGAGGCTGAAGTCAGAAAGATTGAATGGGTGGGGTCCGCACAGTCCTTGGAGCTGTACAAAGTAAGGAGGGAAACCCCAGGCTCTTCTTAAAAACTCAAGTCACTGTCACTTTAGTCCTAACAGATTTGCTTCATGTTCTTCAGTCTTTCACCCCTGATGCTGAACAAGCAGAAAAATCAGTATGAATCCTAAAATAAAAAACCACCACCTCATTTCATTTCTGGTATTCTGTGATGTTGGAGGGATTCATGGTTTAGCAGGAATAATTTGATGTCTTTCTGAATGTGCCTAAAACTGGTCAAAACTGCTTGGTAGCTTCATAAATATCAATTGTTTTTAATTTTTTAAAAACCATTTAACTTAAGAAATGGCAGTATCATATTAGCTTGAAGTTAGAAGCTGTCAGGAACCCTGCTTCTTCAGGACAAGGAGGGAGGCTTTCATGGGTATAAAGTGGAAACACATCCAGTTCTTTCTAACTTGACTTGCTCACTGTGGAGGGCGGATCACAAAAATCACTGCATTCCTTTGCATCTCAGTCTCACAGCTCTCAAAAAGACTATTCCCACTTATTTCGTAAGGATAAAACTCTGGGAAGACAGAATTTTGAGGAAAATTTCTCAGTCAAGCTATCCTACACCTCCGAAAAAAATCACCCAGTGACCCTTCATGCCCAGGGAAGTTGCGGTACTGGCCAGGACAGCAAATGAAGTTGAACTTTATCTCAACTGACCTCCTTCCCTCTGCACACTCTTTCAGGTTTCAGAAGTCTCTGGTACACTGTTTTTTTCCATCTTAAGCTCTCAACATCAGCTTTTGACAGAGCCTAACAGCTGGAGTCTTCAGAGTTAGCCATCCCATGTTCAAATCCCTTACACACCATCATGTACTTGTCTGAGTTTAAACAAATAACCAATCGATACCTGTCTTTGTTAGATAAGGTAGCTAATACCTCATAGAAGTGAAGTGATTCCTCAATAATACCTTAATATTAACATCCCTTAGCTAAGGGACACGGGTATAAATTACTCAAAAACTGTTGAGATAACGGTCATACAAGAACACTTCTGTTATGACTTGGGCACATGGGTATACACATGTTCCTGGGTAAAACAATTACATGCTGCATCACAAGTCAGCAACAATGGAAAAAGTAAAACTACGACTAATATAGAAAGAGGGTTCCCTTTTTCCCCCTTTTCACAGAGTCTAGTTCACCGCGAGCTACGTATGTCTACTCCCGTGCTGTCATAGGGAATTAGAAAATGTTGGCTTGGTGGTCGTAGCTCAGTGGTCAGGGTGCCGGCCACGTACACCAAAGCTGGTGGGTTTGAATCTGGCCCAAGCTTGCTAAACAACGACAACTGCAACAAAAAAATAGCTGGGCCTTGCGGCGGGCGCCTATAGTCCCAGCTACTTGAGAGGCTGAGGCAAGAGAATGACTTAAGCCTTAAGTGTTTGAGGTTGCTGTGAGCTGTGACGCCATAGCACTCTACCAAGGGCAACATAGTGAGACTCTGTCTCAACAACAAAAATGTTTTAAGACAGTCCCCCCACCCAAATAGAAGGCTGTTATATATCAGGAATAAAAAAAAAAAGTGCCCATAATAAGGTGGCTAAGATTTTAGAACGAATTATACTAGTTGACAAGTCCCTTCGGCTTTAAAATTGGCTACAAAGGAAGGCAAGGCCTGTCAGCAGGAGAGAAGGAGTATCTGAAGCAGGAGGAACCTTATGGCCGTGGACTTGGAGAGGAATGCAACATGGGATATTTGAGAACAGCGGCAGGAGAGGGTGGAGGCTGAGTAGCCGCGGCACAAGGATCTTGTGGCAAGGTAGCGGGGACCACATTTGAATCCTCAGGCCAGGACAGTGTGAAGGACCACAGTGAATGTTCACATTTGATGTGCCGGTAAAAATGGGGAGCTGTTAGGTGTGGAAGTAGAACAGAACAAGCAAACATTTTAAGGAATCTCTAACACGCAGAATGGCGTAGTAGCAAGAGGCAGAAAGTAGGAACATTTACTTGTGGGGCTGCAATTTTTTATTGCAGAGAAGACATCCTGTTACATATTTGGTCTTTCATTTGGCATTTCTCCCTCCTGCACCTACAGGTTAGTGGGAGAAAAATAAACTAAATGCCCAATCTGGTTTCAACGTAGGCCTATTCAACAAACAAACCAGTTCTTACACCTGTTTAGTATCTCTGGGAGGAAGGCACTCTGTCTTGTGGGGAGCCTTCCTCTCTCCTGCAGTTCTAAGATGTTCAGATGTGTGCAGGGAGGAATGTGTTTTGTGTGGCCAAGGGATTGAAGAGAGAAAGGTGTCAGGTGGTCCTCGGGTGGACACTGTGCTGCACCCACTAATCCCAAAGCAATGTCCTTGCCCATCTGTGTGTCACTTATCCAGCTGACATTTGGAGCTGAAGTCTGCTTCTAATGCCTTGTGATCTGCTCTGAGCTTGTTCAGAATCTGGGAAGACACCCCAGCTCACTTGGCCTTGTTCCAACTGCAGATCTCTGCTGCCCAGCCTCTTCACCCTGCCCTGGTGCACCCAGTGACAAGCTGTGACTTTCTTACCATGCTCTGAACCTAGCTGAAAATGAATGGATCTGGAAGGATGATGATGAGGTATGAGAATCCTCCCTTCTGCCTGATACAACATGCCACTTGGTTTAATCTGCTGTGGCTGCACGCCAGGTCAGCTGGGACTTAGCTGCATCATGAGGCAGTTCTTCCTGTACACAGAAAGGGAACTGTTTGGACCTAACTTGGTTTTTTTTTAATGGGGAAACTTATAAAACTTTGTTGACATTAAAGACTAAACAAATGGCATAATAGACCAAGTTCATGGATTAAATACAGTATCATAAAGATTAGTTGCCAAACTGGTGTATAGTTATAATTTAATCAAATCCAAATGCCAGCTATTTTTTGAAACTTGAGTAGCTAATTCTAATGTCAAACCATTAATAAGATACTGTCATAATCAAGTGATTAGCTAAATGTAAAATATCTGACAGTAGTAAGTGTTGGAGAAGGTATGGAAAATGGGATGTTTCACCAACTATTGATGGGGCATTCTTTGGCACAACCATTCTGGAAAATATTTTGGCATTATCTACTGAAAAGTAGACTCATGTGTTATGGGCTAAACTGCGTTCCTTAAAAAGATATGTTCAAGCCCTAACCCCGGCTGTGTGTGAATATGAACTTATTAGTATTTCAAAACATGATTTTTACAGATGTAATTAAGTTAAAGGAGATACAGAATTGAACAGCATCCTGATCCAATGACTGTATCCTTGAAGGAGGAGAGGCCAGGCACAGTATAACACAGGCACCTGTAATCCCCACCCCACCGGAGGCAGAGGCAGGAGGATCATCTGAGGCCACAAGTTTGAGACCATCCCAGAGCAACACAGCGATATCCCCTTTCTATAAAACATAGAAAAAAATCCAGGTATAGGGACACACACCTGTAGTCCCAGCTACTTGGAGGGCTGAGGCAGGATGATCACCTGAGCCCGAGAGTTCAAGGTTAAGTGAACTATGGTAATGCTATACATTCCAGCCTGGGGGACAGAGCAAGGCCCTATCTCAAAAAGATACAATAAGGAAAGTTTGAGGACAGACACGTAGAGAAAGACACAGACGGTCACGTGAAGACAGAGGCAGAGATGGCAGGGAGGCTGCCACAAGCCAAGGAATGCTATGCTAGGGGAGCCCCAGAGGTGGAGAGGCAGGGAGGGAAACTTTAAAGGGATCATGGCTTCAGCTGATACCTTGATTTCAGACTTCTAACCTCCCAGCTAAACTAATCAATTTCTGGTTAAGTGACCTGGTTTGTGGCACCGTTATGGAATGCCTAGGAAAGTAATGTGATTATATACCTCCTATGACTCAATGTTTACACTCCTTGGATATCCTATGTAGGATAAATTCATGCCCACACATACCATTTTACATTTAAAACCACTCATAGCCAGAGTTCACAGTAGCACTGAAGTTGAAATAACCAAAATGCTCATCAACAGCACATACCTAAATTAATTTCATTCATCTATTAACAGTAGGCATGAAATGCTTACTATATACTCAGCACTGCTCTAAGCCTTTATAGAATTTATGTGCCAGTGGGTTAGACAGAACATAAGACACACATACATATTGGTCAGATTGTATATTATGGTAGAAGTAGATTGACACTATGAAAATGAAAATATACACAGTAAGAGGAACTAGAAGTGGCAGACTAGATACTCGGATATTATAGGATTCATATGCTGAATTTTCATACCCCACTACCTCAGAAGGTGCATCTATTTGATGCTTTTAGGGTGGGCCCTGATCAAATCTGGTTTCCTTGTAAGAAACTGGACCAGACAGACACCAGTGATGCACATACAGAGGAAAGGCCATGTGGGACACAGCAAGGAGGCAGCCATCCGTAAGCCAAGGACAGAGCCCTCCAGAGAGACCAAACCTGCTGGTACCTTGATCTTGAGCCTGAAGCTTCCAGAACCATGAGAACTTGAGTTTCTACTTAAGTGGTCCTCTTGTCAGTATTGTGTCCCGGCAGTCCTAGCAAACTAATCCATCAGGTTAGGCCTCATTAAGATAAGATTTGCACGTGTATTTGAAGGTGCATTTGGAGGAAAGGACGTTTGATGCAGAGGAATTTTCCTGTGTCTGAAAGGAAAATTAATAACCATTGAATGTTATTATAACCATTGAGGGGTAGGAGGAGTTTAGGAAGAGTTTAGGTCCCAAGGTAACTGGCCACAGCCAAGAAGGGCTTCGCAGACCATCATGAGGTCTTTGGCTTTTACTCTGAATGACATGGAGCTGAGACATTTCAGGAGGCTGTCAAACAATCAGGCACCTCACAAACTGCTGCTGGCAGTGTAAGTTGCTACCACTTTCATCTGCTATGGGTTTCACAGAGATCATTCTGATGCTCCTCATTCTTTCATGCTCATCTTGAGCAATTCAGTTCAAAAGCCATCAGGTAACACAAAGCAAGGCAGCTCTTCATAGCTGTAGAGGAAGATGGGCCAATCGCTGGTGACCCAGAATGCCTGTCACAGCCCAAGGAGGGTGAAGGGGACATCAGGCAGGAAATCTGCCCAACCTAAGCTGTCAAGCAGAGTCAGGAGGATATCTACGGAAGGTTGGCCTGACATTGGGGACTATAAGCCCAAGCAGGTGAGGATCAGAACAGAGAGGATGACCCACTAAGAAGGACCAGAATCTGAAGGTCTGTAGGGGAAACCTGCAGGGGGAATCTCTACAGGGGTGCTCTGGTGTGGGGAGCCAGAGCCCAAGCTAGATGAGGAGAGGATCTTGGGGGGAAGGGGGTACGCAATACAGCCCAGGAAGTGGTGTTGAGACCCAACTGGGTAGGGAGGGCATTTATATAAGGGAGCAGTTGACAATGCAGAAGGAAAAGGGTTAACACACAGTAAGATGTGTTACAGATATGGGAGCCAAGTGGCTCATGGTTATAGAAGGAAATAATATGAAAGGGAAGAAATGATAAACCCTATGGTTTTAGAAGTAATTGGTATCAACTCTTGACTTCCTATGTGTAGTTATGGAAAAATCTAGGTATAGGTTATATACAACATATACACATATTCCCTAATTCTGTCCACTGAGAGATCTGGAACAGTGACACCCTGGTAACGGTGAGCACTCTTAGCACCTAGCTCATGAATTCTAAATACTATATTTTACTTTAAAAAATAAGAGCTTTGTGGAGAATGACCAGGGCTGGTGTAGAGAACATTTCAGCTAAATCTGGAACACTGTCTTCCAGCAGACTTCACAGAATTACTCAATGAATGGGGTGTTAAAAGGACACAGGTGCTAGCTCAAAGGGGCTCCCACTGGCCAAACACAGGACAATTTGACCATCGTGACAAACAATGATAGGACTCGGTGGTACCTCAGTGAATAGGAAATCACGACTTCATATACATTTAAATACATGACTTGAAAGTTTGGTGTATTTATGGTTTTAAAATTGTTAATTACAATAAAAATTCTGTAAAATTCATCTAAGTTACAAAACAGGACAGTGTACCCTTACCTCATTGTACATGACCAACAATAGGGCCAAGTGAGATTATGTGTCAACTGTGGGAACATTCCATGTCTGTGATGGTCCTGACCCACGTTTATAATCTCCGTATAATCCAGTGTTTTGCAACCTTTGTCTCACAGCACATTTGAGCCTATTGATAAACTCCCCTGGCACACTTAAATTATGTTGACCCAAAAAATAAAAATATGCTTACAGTGCTTTGAACTTCTTTCGAAAATAATGTTTAAAAATTTTCACGGCACACCTGAGATCCTCTCACGGCACAGTGGTCTTCTCAGGAGGTAACATCAGAATTCCAAATGGAGAGACATTCTGGAAAATAACTTGCCCATCATCTTCAGAAGCATCACAGTCACGTGCATCAAAGGAAGACAAAGGAAGTGCTTTGGACTAAAACAACCTAAAGGGATGCAACAACTAAATAGAACACAGGATTCCGTACTGAATCATCTTGCTATGAAGGGTCCTATTAGGACAATGGACCAAACTAGAGTGAGATCTGAAGGTTAGACAGTAGTAATGTATCAGTTCTTGTGGCCGATATTACACTTACTCGGCCAACTGTCCTTGTTTGTAGCAAAGACATATTAAGGTATTAGAGAATGTTGGGGCATAGAGAGGGCAATGTGTCCTCAAATGATTCAGGAAGATACATAATAGAACAGCACAAAAGAATGAGTTTTTTGTTTCATCTATCTGTATTTTGAGACAGAGTCTTCCTCTCCCTCACCCTAGGTAGAGAGCTATGGCGTCATCATAGCGTACAACAACCCCTAACTCTTGCACTCAAGCAATCCTCTTGTGTCAGCCTCCCAAGTAGCTGAAACTACAGGTACCTACCTGCCAGACACCCAGCTATTTGTATTATTTTTTTTTCTAGTAGAGACAGGGTCTCAACTCTTGCATAGGCCAGCCCTATCTCCTGAACTCAAGCAATCCTCCCAGCTTGGCCTGCCCAGAGCACTAGAATTATAGGTAATGAGCCACTGTGCCCAGCCTGTTTCCTGTATTTGAAAGTAAGAATTAGACGCTCCAACAAACACTCGGACACAGTTGTTGACAGCGTTACTATTCACCATAGCCAAAAGCTAGTAACCAAATACTCGTCAATGGATGAATGGATAAAATAAGGAACATACAGTAGATTATTCAATCATAAAAAATAGAATGCTGATCCATACTGCAATATGAATGACCTTCAAAGCCATCAGTGAAAGAGTCACAAGAGGGCATATTGTATGAATCCATTTACATGAAATATCCGCAGGAGTCAAATCCATGAAGAGAAAAAGCAGCTGGTGGTTGCTAGGGATGGGAGGGAACAGGAAACAGTGAGTGAGATGTAATAGATAAAGAAGTTTTCTTTTGAGATGAAAAAGTTTTGGAACTTTATAGAAGTTGTGATTGGACAACATTGTGAGTGGACTGAACGTCACTGTATCATACATGTTAGAATGGCTTCTTTTATGTTATATTTCACCACAATAAAAATTAGAAATATACCAATAAGCTTCTCTTCTGGAATCAAGAAGGGATCATTCCCACTGCTATATTGAAAGAACTGTGTTGTAGGGTTGTAAAAGCACGGAAGTCAGCTATAGCCCTGCTGCACAAAGCCACATCAGGTACGACTTTTGATGCTACATTGGGTACAAACACCTTGCGTTGTTAGGGGTATTTTTATAAAATTAGTATTTTATTACTTTGAAAGTTCTTCTGATAACATTCTTGAAGCATATCGTCTGATATTAATATAGCCACATCAGCTTTATTGGAGTCACATAAATGTTTTAATGCTTCCCTGTATTAACCTCTCTGCTTTTCAGCTCCACCCTCAGCTTCCCTGGGTCCCTTATACACAAAGTTCTGGGGAAGTAAGGGACGGGAATTAGGAAGAACAAGCTCTGCATTTGAGGTTCTCTGCCCTCTCGTCTATCACCAGCCTGCCCACCATGGTGTGAAGTTCCGCTGTTCTCTCATTACCCTGGAAAGTCTCTCCCTGTGGCAGACCTAATAATTGGCCCTTTCTACTTGAACTTGATCATTGGTTCCTGGGATGAAATTGACTACAGTCTATAATCACCTAGGAAAGGTTTGCTTCTCTAGAATGTAGTTTCTTTACATTTCTTTGCCCCCATACCTCTTTGCTGGCTTTAAAAACATTTAGATTTTATGGTTACACCCATCCTGTTATGGGAAGAATGATTTGTCACGTACCTTAAAAGGCATCTTTTTGGGACAGGCGTGGTGGATCACACCTATAATCCTAGCACTCTGGGAGGCTGAGGTGGCTGGATTGCCTGAGCTCAGGAGTTCAAGACCAGCCTGAACAAGAGCAAGACCTCACCCTTATCTCTACTAAAAATGGAAAAATTAGTCTGGCATTCTAGTGGGCAGCTACTTGGGAGTAGCCAGCTACTTGGGAGGCCGAGGCAAGAAGATCTCGAGCCCAAGAGTTTGAGATTGCTGTGAGCTATGATGTTATAGCACTCTAACTTATATGATAGAGATGGTAAAAAAAATTTTTTTTTACTATTTTTTAATTTAACTTAATTTTTTTGAGACAGTCTCACTTTGTCGCCCTAGGTAGAGTGCTATGGTGTCATAGCTCACAGCAACATCAAACTCTTGATCTCAAGAGATTCTCTTGCCTTAGCCTCCCAAGTAGCTGGGACTACAGGCACTCACCACAACACCCAGGTACTTTTAGAGACGGGTTTCACTCTTAGCTCAGGATGGTCTCACTCCTGACAATTGCCTACTGCAGCTTCTCGTTAATTTAACTTCCTTTCTCAATTTCCTTCCCATAACCTAGGAAACATGGATTTTCCAGTTTTTTTTCCCAGAAAAATCTAAATCAACAGGTGTTCTTAATACTCCTCCGTCTTTCCAAGTACCTAACTAAGCATTAATCACAAAATAGGTATTTGCTTGTATTTTGAGTGTACTCTATGACCCAAACCACTGGCTTAGTAATTAATGTGCCAAAAAAATAATAATACAAAAAGGGAGACTAGTGCCAAAAGTAGTTAGGAACTTAAGAAATAGGCCTGCAAAGCAATTATCTTGGCTATAAAGACCTATTTTGAACGTCACAAGCTGCTATCATTTCTATTCCTTTAACGAATCCTAATTCTCTTCTCTTCCCAGACCCCTACAGCCCCAGCAGAAGGCCAAGTTCATCACCTGAGAAAGCAAAACAAATCCAATTTCACATCTCAAAATATTAGCTCTGTGCACCATTAACCTTATCTAGGGCAGTCACAATGAGAAGGGGGGGGCAGCAAATACAAATGACCACTGGAGGGCGTGAGCGGCAGAGTCCTTAGACAAGTGCAAACTCATTTCCTCGTTTTATGATATTAACTTGTGTGTGGCTGTACTGAGTTGACTTGCGTCTCTCCAAAATTTACGTTTACCAAGAAGCTCAGTAAGCGACCTTATTTGGAAATAGTTTCTTTGTAGATGAAAAGGAGTTAAGATCCTATTAAGGTGGGTTTAAATCCAATGACTAGTGTCCTTAGCAGTGGGATTTAAAAATGCAGGTACACGGGCTCGGCGCCCATAGCACAGTAGTTACAGCACCAAGGGTGACAGGTTCAAACCCAGCCCGGGCCAACTAAACAACTGCAACAAAAAATTAGCAGGGTGTGGTGGCGGGTGCCTGTAATCCTAGCTACTTGGGAGGCTAAGGCAAGAGAATCGCTTAAACCCAAGAGTTTAGGATACTATAAGCTGTGATGCCACGACACTATTGGGCACCATAGTGAGACTCAATTCCTACTGAGTACATTTTAAGAAGTGTCCATGAATTAATGTCTTATAAGGGAAAGCTTTTTCTTCCCATGTGTCACTCCTGGGGGGGGTTATTTGGAATAAACTTCCTTCCACACCGGTCATTCAGGACCCTTTCAGGTGCATGAAACGCAACTCAGTAGCATAAACAAGGACAATTGTCACAGGACTGAGTCCAGAGGCAGGCCTTCTGCAGAGTGGCTTAGTTTAGCACGATGACTGTCCAACATCCAACGCCTTTTCTAGGGTGACCAACTTGTCCCAGTTTTTGCAGACATTCCTGGTTTCAGCTCTTAAAATGAGAGGTAATGAAGTTTTCCCCCACTTTGCCCCTGACACACCTGGCTGCTCGGTCCTTCCACGAACCCTCCTGTCCTCAGGGGATCAGCTTTAGTCCTCAGACCTGGGCTCTCGCTGCTAAAAATGTCAGTTCAACTTCTCCACATTCAAATTCACTCAGAGACAGAAAAGGATATTTCTCTGTGCCTCTATTTTAAAGCCATAAACTGTCCTAGAAACTACCCAACAGACTTCTCCAGATGTCTCATTGGTCACAATTGTAGGATGTCCCCTTTCCTCAACCAGCTGTTAGCAAAGGAAATGGAACTGGTGAACAGGTTTTAAACTAAACATGCTTCAGCCAGCCCAGGGCTGGGGAGGTCACCTTCCCCCAAGCACCACGCTATGTTGAGCCAGGAAGAAAGGTTCTGGTGAGCGCTGATGGGTTTGAATAGCGCTGATGGATATTGTTGGATGCTGGTGGATTTTCTTTGATGTATGCTTGCCTCTTACCAGGTTTCTTGGGGGTGAGAAACTTCTTCCCTATACATTTTAAGATGACTAGAGGAGGGAAAAACCTTTTCCCAGGCGATGCCAGAATCCCTTCTCCGCATTGTGATTAGAGAAACCCCAAGAAAACAAGCAGAGCTCTCAGGCCCTCAGACAAGTGGTGTGAGTATACGTGGAGTCTCGCGTCTCCAGAAACATGAGACAGCTTTGCAGATCTCAGATTCTCTATAAATGAAAGCCTGTTTTCTTACCTTGCAAACCTCATGTTTTCTTAGTTCTAGTGACAATACCCCTGTGTTGCATCTATCTACCTTTGAAATGTCACCACTTAACATGGTGTCCAAGGCAGATGGGGGAGTGGGTGTGCAGAGGAGGATTTTTATGTGATCTGGTACCTATTAGGCAAACTCCCATCATGCCTCGATCCTAGCAAATACTCAGTCAGACGTTCACTAGCCCAATTAATCGCCAATTAATCTATAAAACGTCCCTCATTGAGAGCAACACCCCGCCTTGTCTTTGAGACCCAGCAAGACTCATTTTGAATTCATTTTCAATTTTTCTCCAGATTCTCAGTAGCCAACGCATTGGATGTAAGCCTCAACACTCAGTAGCTGTAGCCTTTCAAAGACAGATGGAAATGGCATCCAAGTTTCAGGTTTTAAAAGCTCAATTGAAGGTGTCAAAGGCAAAAGTAAGCCATTCTTCTGCCTAAACCGGTAGATATCCTTGTGAGATTTAAAAATGAAGTAACACCTTCACTGTTTGCAATGAACTGCGAGACCAATGACCCCTTGAGTTGCTTTTTTCAGGATGTCTGTGCTGAGGGTTTTTATCTGCACTTACTCTCGCTACGCAGGGCCTCATCTGCCACACCTGCCTAGTCACATCAACAGCAGCAAGGGACCTCTGCAAATGCAAATGTGAATTTGCTGATAGAGCTGTTCTAATTATTCTAAACTATGCGCAAATGTCAACACACACACAAAAGAGAACAGAAAATAGGGCAAAGTGACAATACAAATGGCCAGATCTCCCTGTTATCACTTGCTGTACAAGACAGCTGATTCCCCGCGCTGTACAGGTTCCACCATCCAGTGATTTATTGGGTAATTCAGCATTTGCCAGTATGTCTTGTGCTAATTAAATGCATCGCACTCCATTCAGAAATGTCACCATTGATTTGTCTTCTGCAAGCACTGACTTTATTTCAATCTTCTGAAAAAGATTTTATGAGCCCCAGATAACGTAGCCTCACACATTCATCTCCCAGGGTAGCATGTGGGAGTGGGAGCAGGAATAGAGGGAACCTTTAGTGAGCATTTGCTACAAATACCTTCATGGACAACTTATTTATCCGTCAGAGGCCATATATCTGAGCTATAGCGTAGAGACAGCACGGTTACAAACTGCCCCATTAGCCCAGGAAAGCTTTTAAACATGACAGAAGTTAACACGAAGTGATATTGGCAAGACCTACTGGATGATGTCAGATTTATCCAAGAAAACATGTACTTGGAAAGTGTGTTATTATAAGGTGTTTACTTACTTGCCTATTGATTTTGATAGGATTTAGCTATTAGCTAAGTTGCATCCCAGAGGAAATCTCATGTCATTTGGGGGCAGGGAGAGGTGAGAAAATGCAGTGCAGTGGAGATTTTAGGTGGTATTAGCACATCTCATACTCCTGAAGAGCCACAAAGGTCAAAGACTGATCCACATGCTCTTATTTAACTTCAAGTGGGTTTCCCTGACTGTCCTTAACCTTAGGAAGCCCAGATGCAGCCTAAGTTCAGCGTGTTCTATAAGGTCAGCCATAGGAAAAATATCCAGCTTGTCTAGGGGAAATTAAAATTCAACCTCAAACAGCCACTGTTTAGGAATTGATGACCTGAAACATAGACCACTTATGTCCCACTGAAAAAGAACGCTTACTGTATCACAAGACCAGGAGAAGATTCACAGAAGACCTTGTATGCAAGCTTTAGCAAGGCAGTTATAGAAGGCATTTTTCTAGAAATTAGTAACTAACTGGGCATGTATGAGTTTGTCTATAGTAGCATTTGGGCTTGAATGCAAAAATACATCGCTAAACATGTGTAGTAGTAACGACTGTCAGAATTCATTTGGTCTTCCACTAACAGCACTTCTTTACTTTGAAACTAAGCGTGACCCTCGTCATAAGCACAGAGCTCTTCTTGGGGTTCAGGCAGGTTTTCTATTATAGGAGCCATTGCCTGTTTCTCTCCATCGTAAGGAAAGTCGGTATGTGTGACTAGGTTATTCAAGGCCTTAGAATCAGCCACTTCACCTGGCTTCTAAAATACCGTTTCCCCAAAAATAAGACAGTGTCTTATATTAAGTTTTGCTCCCAAAGATGTGCTAAGTCTTATTTTCAGGGGACATCTTATCTTTCCTGTGAGTAGGTCTTATTTTTAGAGGATGTCTTATTTTCGGGGAAACAGGGTAGTACAATCATATTTTTAAAGTCACTCCATGGGATTTGGTTGGTGAAGTAAGCAGACCATCTGCAAATGTCAGTTGGAAAATTCTTTAGCCACATACAGAAGGAAAATCTAAGGTCATGATTTACTAATTTCTTATGCCTTGAAACATTAAGGTGTAGTAGTCATTTAATGGAGTATGAAACCAAGATGTAGATTCCTTATGTGGCCATACTTACAAGTACACACACCTACAAAAAAAAAAAAAAAAAGAAAGAAAAGAAAAATCCAGCCTTTAACTCCAAATTTCATCTCCTAACATAGAACAGTTGAAACTATTACCTGGTACTACAAAAATCAAAATATCTAGAATAACTGACCTAGCTGAGCGGGTTGGCTCACACCTATAATCCCTGCACTCTGGCAGGCTGAGGAAGGTAGATGGCTTGAGGTTGAGAGTTTGAGACCAGCCTGAGCAAGAATAAGACAATCTCTGTGAAAAATGAAAAAGCTATCATAACCAGCACCTGTAGTCCCAGCTATTCAGGAGGCTGAGGCAAGAGGATCACTTGAAAACAGGAGTTTGAGGTTGCTGTGAGCTGTGATGTCATGGCACTCTACCCAGGGGGACAGTAAGACTGTCTTAAAGAAAAAAAAAACCCACAAAAGCCCAAGAAGGTAGGTTGACAGTGAAAGATCCCTTTGGCTTCAGAAGTCACCGTGGAAATCATGGAGTCTGTGTCAACAGCACTGCAGCTACACTGCCAGTGAGCGCATGAGACTGCCCTTGATGGTTTGCACGTATAGTTCCTTGTAAGCCTTCTGCAAACCAACCTCCATCTCAGAGCCTATTTAACAGAGAATGTTAATAGGCTTCTGACAAGAATCAGACTGACCTCCCAAATCAGTTATTTCACAGCTGGCACATGTAAGAAATAACATTATTAACCAATTGCCTCATTTTTGGGCATATGTACTCTACTTTTAATAGGTGCAATGATTATTTTGGTCACAGGGTCACAAGACATAGAACTACTCATTAGGATTATAACAGGTTTTAAAAGTAGGTTTAAGAGGTTAAATGTGATTATGGTATCCATAAAAAAGCAGTCAAGGTGTCTTTTTTTTCTTTTTTCTTTTTTTTTTTTTTTTTTTTTTGAGACAGTCTCACTATGTCACCCTCAGAGTGCTGTGGCATCACAGCTCACAACAACCTCAAACCCTTGGGCTTAAGAGATTATTTTGCCTCAGCCTCCAAAGTAGCTGGGACTACAAGCGTCCACCACAACACCCAGCTATTTTTTTTTTGTTGTTGTTGTTGCAGCTATTGTTTAGTTTGCCTAGGCTGGGTTTGAACCCACAGCCTGGGGGTATATGGCCAGCACCATAACCACTTTGCTACAGGTACCAAGCCAAGTCAAAGTGATTTTGATCAAAGTTCATAAAAATTATATGTGAGCTGAATAAATATAACTTTCGGTTTTTACTCAGCACTGAGTTTCTCAGGTTTCGAGGAAAAGGGCAAATAAATGAAAGTAGAAAGTTAAATTATACAAGTGAGGATACGAACAAAATAGCAGGTGCTTAGCAGAGTACATGAATTAGCACATGACAAGTCTACAAAAGATGGCGATCTAAATAAACCCTAAAAATATCGTCTGTGAACATTTAGAGCTCATTTGTGATAACAGGGAAATAGTGACCAAAGTGAAAATACAAGGAATTTCCTTAAGATAGTTACATATGGATTTTTGGGAAACAAAATATTCGAAGCTTTCCCCAAATTGAGAAAAACAAGGATGCCCTAGCAACTACTGAAAACAACATAGACTCAGTGTGATAAGGCAGAGGAAAAAATAGTGTAAGAGTCAGAAAGCAAAAAAAAAAACAAAAAAAAAAAACCTGTTCATAGTGTTTAACATGATTTGTGCATAGAGAAATGCAAAAAAAAAAAGCAAAAAATTAGAAATAGCAAATTAAATTTAGGAAGTACTGGTTCCAAAGTTAGCATTTAAAGGTCAATTCCATTTCTCAAGATCAGCTAACAAAATGGAATTTTAAGTTATGCCACTCAAAATAGCATCAACAAACAAGAAATAAGTTGGAAATAAAACTAAGCAAGGGAATGTAAGATTGCTACACTGAAAACTAAGCTATTACTGGGAGAAACTAAATAAGATTTAATATATTTAGGGTATGTAAAATGGAAGATCTTACAAAGATTTCAGCTAATTAAACTAGGCATATACTTCTTGATCCAGAAATTCCACTCTCAGATATTTATCCAACAACAACAACAAATATCCAAAAGACATTCATTAATGCTTATATAACTCATATCCATTAATAGCCAAATGGATAAACAAATCATGGTATCTTTATACATTGGAATTCTAGTGACCAGTAAAAAGGAACCAACCACTGACAGATGCAATGAGGCTGCATCTCAAAGTCGATACGATGGAGATACAGAAGAGTCCACTCTGCTTCCATTTGTATTAGGTTCTCCAACACGCAAAGCAAATCTGGAGAGACACAGCTGATCAGATTATCCCTGGGCTGGCAGAGGGAGGAGCTAGGCCAGAAGAGAAGTGCCCCATGTGATGGAAGTATGTTTTAACTTGTCAACACGATTGCATCATGTACAATTTTCAGAACTCAAACTACACGCTTAAAATGGGTGTAAAATTTAAAAAGCCAAAATTTATAGATTTAAATAAATTCATTGTGCTTTTAGGATATGCAGCAATGTAGAACAAAGATCTCCAGGAATAAGGAGATCTTGCAAATTGTACATAGATGTTTTGTTCTTAAGAGACAGGGTCTTGCACCATTTCCCAGGCTGGAGTGCAGTGGCACAATCATAGCTCACTGTAACTTCAAACTCCTGGGCTCAAGCAAGGAGCCTCCTGAGTAGCTGAGACTAGAGATGCATGCCACCAGGCCTGGTTAATTTTTTTTTTTTTTAATTCTGTAGTAATAGTGTCTCATATGTTGCCCAAACTGGTTTCCACCTCCTGGCCTCAAGCAATCCTCCTGCTTCAGCCTCCCAAACTGCTGGGACTATAGGCGTGAGCCACCATGCCCAGCCTGAATAGATACCTTAAACTCCCATGTTAGGATTCTGGCAAGAAAGATAAAAAGGTAACTCAAATGAGGTAATTAAAGAATTTGATAAAGGAGTTATTTTAAAGACATAGGCAGAAGAAAGAAAATGTAAAAGAAAGTGTCACAACCCACAGTATGAACAGCTCGAAGGTCAAAAATGAGGGAGAGACAGGTAACCAGCACCTAGAGGGTCCTGTAGCCACAGCTGCCTGAGAAGGAGCATTAGGAGGGTGGTAGCCACTGGAAACCACCTGCAGAGAGGAGTCAGGAGGGGGCAGATAAACACACAGACTCACTTTCCACCTGCTCTTCCCCCCACCCACCCCACTGTGACCTCCATTTACTGAGCACACCAGGAAGACGGAAGGCGATGGGTAGCATTTGTACAGATCAACCTCTTGGGTACAAAGCAGGATAAAGACAACTGGAGAGTGAATGTGCAGAGGCAAGTAGCAGAAATGTAGCCTAACTTCCTACATCTCCATACTTCTCTCTCTGCCCACCCCCCAAATTCTATTTGGTAGGTAAACAGTGGGCCAGGAATCTCAATATTCAAAAGCTATACAGGTGATCCTGGGGACCAGAAAGTGCCTTGGATCACTTCATAGAACTCCTCTGCGTTGATCATCGGCACTTAAAATTTATGAGGTGGCTACCTGGGCACCAAATCTTGTGAGATACTCTTTGTTATACTTATCTCTGTAGATTTCACTCCCCTAAGAATGCAAAGAAAGACTCAGTATTTCTAACACATGCTTTCTGGGAGCCTAAGGGATCAAGGCTCCAGGCAAAGGGACGTCATTGGCCGTTTAGCCACTTAGAAAAAATTAAAATATTGCATTTGGGACACTTACAAAGGTAGAAGTAGGCCCCCTTCCTCTCTGGGTGTTGAGCAGCTCATGACACGAATCTTTATCCTTGGGGTCCAAGAAACATGAGAAATCACCCGTGTGAAGCTACTCAACTGTTCAAGAGTTATGATAAAGTCATCCAATGGTCACAGGCAGGGACACCCTCCGAGAAAGGCAGCAGCTGGGACGTTTAAGATATCAGTTTTGCTCAAGGTCATCTTTTATCTGTTGAGGAGTGTCTAGGAATAAAATGAAGGGATCAACTCAGTTCCCAGGGTTATTCAACTCTTCCATCTGTCCAAACTCTTCTCCACTCTCCAGATCAATTTCACTGATGAAATAAGGCAAGGAAGATCTAGTAAACACCAACTTCAGCACAGACCAATCACATATTCACAGATGTATGTTTGGTAGTACAAAGTTTTATGCTTTTAAAGTACTTCCAAGGGGGAAAAAAATACAACTGAAATTATAATATGAATTCTACGAACAATGCACTTTGAATGCATTTTCTTGAATTCCCATAACAGTATGATGCATACCTCGTAGGATTAGACAGTTACCAACACATCTACAAAGGCTTCCTTTTTCATGTAAATATCACAGTAGTAGATGCATTGTTTTTGTATAGAAAAATTATGCAAGTATACTCATGCCTACTGTGAAAAAAATCTAAGCACAGTGTTAGACAAAATGACATCTCTAAAACATTTCTAATTTTTCTAAGACATTAATCCCCTTTACAAAAAAATGACATCTCTAAAACATTTCTAATTTTTCCTACAGTAAGACATTAATCCCCTTTACAAAAAAAAAAAACAAAAATAAACAAAAAAACAAGAGTGGGTGTTATTAATTCTACCTTATAATGCCTTTTAGTCCTCTAGAGCAGAATGGGATGCAGTTATATCAGAGGATCTGTCTTTATAGACAAGGGTTGAGAGATGGTAACTCTAGAAACTTCTGCAATCAGAACCGTGACTATGGGGTGCAATGAAATAGAAAAATGCATAAGTCAACTTCTATGAGGTCAGTATAGAACAGTGGTTCTCAACCTTCCTAATGCCGCGACACTTTAATACACTTCCTTAGGTTCTGGTGATGCCCAACCATAAAATTATTTTCGTTGCTACTTTATAACTAATTCTGCTACTGTTATGAAT
>CAUYPK010023355.1:0-41220 GCA_963574355.1 Loris lydekkerianus
AAAGTCAGAAATCTAAAGAAGCCTGACATAGAACTGATAGCAAAGTGGGTTCGTGATGCATGGGAAGAGATTCCAGAGGAAATGGTGCAATGCGCCTTCAAGAAATGCGGCATTAGTAATGCGATGGATGGCAGTGAAGACTTCACTTTGTACGAGACCAACAGCAGTAATGATGATATCTCCGAACTCAGTGATGATGACAATGTCTACGCTGATACCCTCACATCAGATACAGCTGAAGCTCTGTTTGGACATACAGATGATGAGGAGGAGGAATCCAGTTTTGAAGGATTTTAACCTTTGTGATTTAGCTTGATTACCTGTTAAGCAAAGCGCACCAAATCAAATAACCTATATGACCCAAGTATAAGCTGAGTTCGAGTTTTTTGGCACAAATTTTCAGCACAAAAACTCGACTTATACTCGAGTATATGCAATATATGTCACATTTTGTTAATCCACTCGTGAATGGATGGCCCTTGGGATGATTCCACATCTTTGCAGTTGAGAATTATGCTTCAATCAACATTTGAGTGCAGGTGTCTTTTTATAAAATGACTTCTTTGTCCTTTGGGTAAATAGTAGTGTGACTGCTAGGTAAAATGGTAGGGTACTTTTAGTTCTTTGAAGAATCTTCATACTGTTTTCCATAGAGGTTGTACTGATTCGCAGTCCCACCAAAAGTGTAAAAGTGTTCTGCCTCTACATCAGCATCTCTTGTTTTGGATTTTTCAATAAAAGCCACTCGAACCAAACAAAGGTGATCTTTTGCTGTGGTTTTAATTTGCGTTTCCCTGGTAATTAGTGACATCGAATATTTTTTAAATGTTTATTGGACGTGTGTCTATCTTCTTTTGAAAAGCTTCTGTGTATGTCTTGTGCCCACTTTTTAATGATGGTGTTTGTTTTTTTCTTAGTGATGTGCTTGAGTTCTTTGTAGATTCTGGTTATTAATGAGCCCTTTATTGGATACATAGCTTGGAAACATTTTCTCATGTTCTATTTGTTATCTATTTGCACCGTTGATTATTGCTCTGCTTAGCTGTGCAGAGCTTTTTAATTTAATAAAGTCCCACTGACTTATTTTTTTGTGGTTGCTATGGTTTCCACTGGGTCTTTTTCATAAATTCTTTGTTTAGGCTAATATCTGGAAGAGTTTTTCCAACACTTTCTTCTGGAATTCTTATGGTTTCATGTCTTAGATTTAAGTCTTTTCTCCATATTGAATTAATTTTTGTGAGTGGAGAGAAATGTGGATCCTGCTTAACTCTTGAGATGATTTTTATTGTTTCCTTGTAGTCTCTTTAATTTGAACACATTTTAATCTTCATTTTATATAAATTATCGTCATCACGGTATGAAAGTATTCTCATGAGAAGTCTTTAATTGTCTACTATTACATGGTATGTGCCATGAGAAAAGTCCAATTTAGGGTCTAAATTATAAGTTAATTTCCTAACATATAGTATTCCATTTTCAGATATATATTACCCCTTATTAAATTATTAGGAAGTTTAAAATTAAGGCCATAATGCTATTTTTTTCTTATGGTCTAAATTATAAAAGTCTTTATAGTAATCTTTGGATATATACCTTTTTTCTAAATAAATGCTCTAACCTAACACAGAATTATATTTCCTTCTTTGTAAGGATGTTTCTGTTTAAAATTGAAGGTTGTTGCCATCTTTCCACAACATCCCAATATTTCTTCATCCTTTCCAGTTGACCTTGCTGAATATATAGTCACCTGAGGGGTTGGAGCAACACATGCTAATCTTTTTTGTCTTAATTTTCTGCATGTGTGTATAGGTAATAGCATTAATAGCCTCCATGCGTCATTAAGTATATATTTAATTTGCTCTACAAATTTGTATGATGTGAGTCATTAACTGTCTTTTGAGCCTTTTATACTTGAGAGTTCAAACTATCAATAATATGCTAATGTGGCTGTTTTCACAAAGGTGTGATCTTAATTCAGATTTCAAAATCAGGGGAAATAATTTTTTTCATGACAATAATTAACATTAGTCACAATTAGCATTTTTATTGAATTTTATATCATGAGTCTTCTTCGCTTGAAGTTTTTTCTACACATGTATCAATGCTGCAGAATCACTGCTTATCTCCGAAAAAGTCAGTTTTTAAAGGCATGAAATCTTCGAGCTGATTTTCCACTCTACCCTCCCATGTAAGGTAAATATTTAAAGGTTTGAGTTAGTTTCTCTGGTTTCTGGATGAATATATCTAGTAAATTGGGATTACATGTTCTACAAAGTTGTTTATCTTTTCATTACATAGTTCTAGTTGATATGTTTGGGTTTTGGTTCACTGGAGCGCCCATCTACTTTGGAAACTGTTCTTGGTCTTTTCATATTTATCAATTCCTACTCTAATCAAAGGGTTACTAAAATTTGTTTTTGGTTATTTCCCTCATAACTGCTATATTTAAAGAATATATGCTGTATTTAATTTCATTTTACCTTTACATTGAAGTTTTGTATAATTTATATTTCACAAATTATTAATATTTTAACACAGATTTTGATGAGTTTTAGCTCAAGTCTGGATTAGAGAAACAATTCATCATGACGTCCAGGAGATTTCTTTTTTATTTGCTATAGAAACATGTTAAATAAAGGGTAGGTAATTCTCAGATTCTATCTCCAACAAGTCTTTTGGAAAAAGGTGATGCTGATTGATCATATGAAATCCTTTTGTTGTTGTTGTTGCAATCCATTACTCTCTTTTAATGGCTAACATTTGGGCACCTTGCCTTTTGTGTCAAAGCTTCCTGTGTGTTCATGATTCATTCATAATTTAAATATTAAAGGTAAAAATAGTTAGAAAACATTTTGTTTCTATGTTGAGCATTTTCAGTGTTTAATACATGTAAAGAAAGGTATACTGAAGAAAACTTGATGAATAATAGTTTTAAAATGTGTCTAGTGGTTTTTGAGTAAATACACCTTTATTATATTTTTCATTATAAGTTTTTTGGGTTTTTTTTGAGACAGAATTTCACTGTGTCACCCTCGGTAGAGTACCGTGGCGTCACAGCTCACAGCAACCTCAAAGTCTTGGGCTTAACGCGATTCTCTTGCCTCAGCCTCCTAAGTAGCTGGGACTACAGGCGACTGCCACAACACCCGGTTATTTGTTTTTTGTTGTTTTTGCAGTTGGTTAGCTGTTGGTTAGCTGGCCCGGGCCAGGTTCAAACCTGCTACCCTCGGTGTATGTGGCTGGTGCCATAACCACTGTGTTCTGGGCACCAAGCCTCATTATAAGTATTTGGGCTATAACTTCTAAGTATGGGTTTGTGCATATATATTTCAATGTGGAGGGAACACACAGGCCAAGAGTTAAAGTCCATTTGAACTTCTACTTTTGCATACAGTTGACACACAGTTGCTGTGTCAACTTAGGCAATTTTCCTGAGATGGTAAGAAAGTACCTAGAAAAAGTAGGTACTGAAGTCAGATGGGTTCTACTCTAACATTGTGATTGTCAATGTCAATTGATTGTCAAAATGTCTTTATCATTCTTACTACATTTCTCATTTACTTTCTATTTTCCATAACAGCTATTTCACACTTTACCAGATTTCCTTGACCTTTTTCTCTCCACATTCTCACTAATGATCAAAACTCAAAATTTACTGGAAACTTAAATGTACAAAAACACTGATTTATACATGCAATGTATTGTATTGTATTTGTGTACATCTTCACATCCCTTTCTCTTGCTTAATACAGAGTGGCCATAAAGTTCGTGGGCAATTTTAGATTGCATGTTATTTTAAATCACACATGAACTTTATGGCCATCCTTTATGTATAGACCTGCCTTCTCTCCAATTAAAACAAGTTCTTCAAGACAAATGACATGCTCCCTCTTTTGGCTTTGTACAATAGCTAAAATTTCTTCAAAGCCAGGAAAAATATGAGATTTTTTTGTCCTCTAATATGGCAAAGTACAGGGGTTTAGGAGAGACATAAGGCTGTTTGCTTAGTATATTAAGGGCTCTGGGCAGCGGGGAAGTTATGTTTTTGATCAAATTTTGCCCACAAATGACATACAGAGTAATTATAATCTTTTTTTTTTGAAATTTGTATGAGCTATAAATTCTTAAAATAAGTGATATATAAACTAAATCTGTATGTCCAACTTGGTTCCCAAATATTTAGATAACATCTGTACCCCATGTCCTCAACCCTGCCACACCCATCCCCATTGATTTCCATAGAAGAGCACCATCTCCCAGCTGTATGTTCAAATCAGGAGTACTCTTTTCTGTAACATTCCCTGATAAGGTATATTCTACATAGGACTCAAACTCTAAAATATAGTATGAGAGGTCTCTTTAAGTCTTCATGTACTTTTGGCCTTTAAAATTTTTCTCTAGGAGATAATGATATGAATTCCTGTCCTAGAGATGGCAAAGGTGGTTCTGACAAATGTTAATCAAGGATGTTGCCTCCTTATCTGTCAATTTGAGCTTTACAGGAGACATTAGTAACTTGAGTTTTGAATGTCTGTGTGGCTCTAAGTTTCTTCTTATTGAGAATAGAAATTTTATTCTTAAGAAATTTTATTAAACTTGTCATAGTGAATTCTTAGAAAGCAGTATAATTTGCTTTCTTAGTAGGGAAAATCTCATGAAGGAAGTTTTGACTTGATGAATTTTTTTTTTAATTCCTTTTTACCTGTTTTATGTTTTTACCTTTTTGTTAATAGAATTAGTATAAAAATTTTAAATAATTTATGGATATTTTACCTAAAAAGTCATACATATATAATAAAATTTTGTCTATATAATATTCTTTTCTTTTCTTCTTCACGAGTGCTTCATCCCTCAGTAAAACCTCCTCAAAGTTTAGGGACAATGCTAGAAGCAAGATTGCTTACATTATTTCATGGAGAATTTAATTCTTGACCTTTTCACTTATACTGTGAAAAAAAAAATGTCAATTAGTGTCAAAAGTGTCACTGGATTTTTAAAAGTTTTCATTCTTTTCAGTAAGTTTGGAATAGGCTATTTCTTACTCTATCTTGACTTTGGGCAAAATTGTCATACCTGGTGACTATGGGATGACTAACAATATGGCCACTGCCACTCAGAATTTAAATGAAATGGAGCAGACTCTACTGAGGCAAACATCTTCAGTTCTAAGCATTTTTGACAAAATATCTAAGATAGCATTGACATGCATATGATTTATTTACTTTTACTTAATGAATGGAAACTCTATAAAAAGCCTGACATTTTCAATGAGTTGAAGGGTTAGAGGAAACTGAGGTGGTAGCATATTAGAAGTGAGAGTTCCAGAAATGAAGAAGCTATGCAGAAAACAACTCAAAAAGTCTGTTCTGAGGTTTCTATGAGCCAATACTGAGTGTAAGGCCTTGAGTAAATACAAAACTCCACAGGACAAAGCCGAAACCATCAGGATATTGTAAGCTGACTAATTCCCAGAGTTGACACAAGGCAGGCAGACGTGATTAGAGTACAAACGATGAGATGATTCCTGGGTATATTCATTGGCGTCTTCAAAGGTACTCAAATTTGGCAATAGGAAGAAACCAACCTTAGGACAAAGGCTAATCTCTAAACAATGTTTAGAGATTGTACTTGAAGTGATTAAATAAAGTTTTTAAAGAAAGATAAAATATAAACAGTATACTCTTTAGAATAGCTAAAGTGAAAAAGTTGATCACAGCTATAACAATGGTGTAAAACAGAGTACTCTGTAGGTAGCTAGTTTATACCACAGATAGTGGTACAAACACATCAGGTCAATAATTTCTCATTTCTAGTTAGTTATCCAAGAAAATTGAAAAATTAAGTTATCCATGTAATCTAGTAATTCTATTCCTAGGTAATCTATTGAGAGAATTGAAAACCTATGTTGATGTAGTCTCGTACACAAATATTCATAGCCTTATTGACATTACCCAAACTTCTAAGAAAAAACAAATTTAATGGACAGTAAAAGAAAGCATATCTGTAACTACCCAAGCACAGTAGTTGAGAAAGAAAGAAGGGGCAGAAGAAAATATTTTAAAATGATCAAGTCTTTCTATATCTTGATGCTAGTTACATAAATGTATGACAAGTTAAAATGAATTCTAATGTACACTTAAAATGGGCAATTTTATTCAGTGAAAATTATACAATAAAACTGGTATGCAAAAACAAACTCCCTACAATAAAAGCCTCATTATTGCCCACGACAGGAATACTACTTATTAAAAACCATGCTGCTTTGGCTGATGTAAATTAATCTATTCTAATTGATTGTTCTAGTTGAAATTGCAGATACTTCATATGAATTTTTTGGCTTTAGAAAAGAAACAAAAATGTCACCACAGGTGCTATAAACATAGAAATAATTTCATAAAAAATATGTTGTTGACATTTTCTAAGCAGAACTAATGGACAATATAGGTGTCCCAATTACTTGAACTTTTTGTAGTTAATGAATAACTAAAGGTGACTTTTTCTACAGATGTGTGCCAGAAATAAAGTAAAAAAAAAAAAATGAAGCTTTATCTCTGTTATTCCTTTTTTTAGATTTCTGCAATGCTTACTTACAAACATATTTGATTTACACAAATGATTCATTAATTCTTCCACAAATTTTTTAGTATCTGTCATACAAAAAATGGATCCTTATGTCTGTCATACAATGATATCTGTATGAGTGTAGTAGATAATAAAAGATGAGGAGTAGGATCATAGTCATGTTAATAATGGGTTCACCTGGCTTAGAGGATCCAAATAAAGATTTTTGACAGGTCTTTGATGGCTTGATAATGGAGTAGCAATAAAATGATTCAGAGTTAATTATGACCTCAAAATTTTGATTCAGATGGCTAGAAAAAGCCAATGATTTTACTGTACTGCCACAGGAAAGGAAACATTGGCTACGTACAGACATAATGTAGTTTAATACAAAGAATATTATATTTAGTGTGAGAAAATTCAGTTTACAATTCTGGTTCTTGAGGATTTTGGATTTAATGTCAGAAAATTTGGGTTATAAATGTGGTTTTTTCGAAATAATAGCTGTTTCACTTTGAATAATTAAGTAAAATGAATCACCCTCACTTTATTTTTCTACTATTCTCTAGCTTTTAAATGTGGATGTCTTATATATCTTATGATATTTGTTTATATATGGGCCCTTTGAAGTCTAGAAAATATTGTAAAACTCCTCTTGTGTATCTCCCCCAAAAGCTTGGCCTCTGCTATAGGGAAAGGGTCAAATCTGATTTCACCAATGAAAAGGCTTTTAATTTTAAGTAAGTTATTTAACCTCAAAAATGGTGTCTATAAAATAGAGATGACCACAGCACTAATTTGTGTGGGTATTTTAAGGATGCTGTCAGTCAATTCTTTGGTTTGTTTCCATCTTTCTTCACTATAGTTCTCTCAGTATTTTATAGCATGTAGTCTTCTACTTGTTATTCAATTAAATTATATATTTTTTATCTTCAAAAAATATTCATAATGCATGAACTTCTTACTGTATTCGAAGCCTCATACAATCTACTTATGTTTGCTTAATGGATATCCTATACTTCTACTGCACTCTTTATCATTCTTGTCCTTCATTCTGTTGGAAATTATAGAGTAGCAAGAAATTCTTTCATCAATTGCAAACTATCAGCAATCTTGGAGGTTAATTAGTTCGATACCTTTATGTTATCTCAAGTAAAGATACTTGAGATCCAAGAACAAACAGTCTCTTTGTCTTCTAGTATACTTAAGTGACGACTTACTACGATGTTATAGGAGAATTTTTACAGAGAGAAAAATGTTTATCATATGATGTATAGATTCTCTTTCAAACTTAGAAATTTGTGATTCTATAAAAATAAGCTCTGGTGTATCTAAAATTGAACACGGGCAAACCCAATTGGATTTAGGAAAAATGTGCAAAACTAAAGTCTTGGGTCATAGGGGGATGTAACATAAAAGAGAGGTGAAGAAAATAGTGTATTTAATTGACAAAAAAATTACCAATCCATAAAAAATAATAAAAAATAAATAAAAATAATGTTTACAAAATGTCTTAATCATATTTTGATGAAATGGTTACATAAGATTCTCATCGATTTGGTATTTTTTCCTCCTCTTCCTTGGGTTTGGCACTTTCTTCTAACCTTTGCATTTATTATTGAAGATGAGATAAGAAATTTTTGCATGAAATTTCAGTAGCAAAAAAAAAGAGCATATAGTTTCTCCTTGTTAGCATCTTTTTAGATACTGTGAAATACTTAGTTGTTTACAAAAGAAATGAAAATTTATTAATTTATCCATGATGAATATTTGACTTACTAATGTCAAATTACACTTTGATGCTGTGTCTTGGCACTTTTCTTTGGACACAACAGTTCTACATTGCAGTGTTGTGCAGACTTCAATCTTTCCTAAGATAATTCAAATGTGATTAAACTTAATACATGTCATAATAACAATATGCATAACTTAATTTGTATCGAAAAGATGAAAGATGACAAGACCACACTGTGTCTGTCAAAATAGTCCAGGATAGAAACTACAAGGTAAAGAAAGAAAGGGTGCAGATAGTTTTTTAGGGAAAATGCCTAAATAGGGAGGGAGCAGGGAAAAACTGAGAAAGGATTCAGACCACAGCCAAGTCCAGCCAAAGGATATGAGAGGAAAGGAAAAGTAGACTCTGCATCTTACTTGGAAGGATGGTTCAAAGGCAAGTTCCACATGTCCTGAGGTCCTTGAGTCATGTTTGTGCAAAAACACAAACCCCCATCTCCAAGGAAAAGGCAATGTCCGTGCTGCACTCAGTCATTACCTGGGAGAAGCTCAGAACTTACAAAGCAGAGTGTAGGTTGGATGGGTGAAGGGAGGGGAGGAGAAATATATCGCTAACTGAGAAAGTCATTACCTGAGAGAGGCCCATGTTAGGTGTTGCTTTATTAAAAATGCAGTAGTAGATTTCCAAACATAAAAAAATGGGGTCCTTGGTCAATTAAGCTGCCTGCTCTTGTGGATCTGGTTCAACATCACCATAAAAGATCATACAGGTGCACTCATGACAGCTGCATCCCATAGTACTGAGGCCGAAGATGGTCGGATCCATCACTGCATCACAACTATTAACATGTGAAGATGTGGATGTGCATCTTAGAGGGAAGGTCTTAGGTAACTGAGAAAGAAGTGGTTCACATACTTTTGGCTGCTGCCATGTAGATAAATACAGGGGAATATGAGCAGTGGTTTAAAAAGAAGAGGAAAAAAAAAAAAAAAAAAAAAAAAACAAACTGAAATCAACTACCAGTACTCCTGCCACACACACAAAATCTGAAACATTTTTATCAGTTCTCCGGAAATTTAGGTTTTATTATCTTGGAACTTACCTATTCTGAGACAGCTGTTTTTATGCGTCTAATTTGAGCTCAGAGACAGCTGTTTTTATGCGTCTAATTTGAGCTCAGAAATAAAAACAAATGAGATATTTGTGAAATAAGAAGTCTATAAGAAGCATAACCTAATTTATTAAACTTTATTATGATTAGCTGCTTTATTTCTTGGATTTTTGTTGTTGTTGTTGTTTCTTGATATCCCCCTATTCCCGGTAAGAAAAAAATATTTCTTAACCTTCATTATTCACAAAATGAAAATAATATTTTCTGACTCAAAAACAATCAATTTTAAGGGATAGAAGTTTTAACTGAATGTTCTGAAAGAGAATGTGAAAGTTCTCCTTAACACCTCCTCTACCAGACATCCTAGTTAACACATCAATTAGCATCTTTCATGAATGTGCAGATATATACATATAAATACTTGTATTTTCAACAAAATGAAATCAAGTCTTGCCTTCTCTTTAATAAACTTCTGTTTCCTTGTATGTATATTTTAATAACCAACACAATTTTAACAATTCTTTTTAAAAAGATATAATTATTCTACAATTTGGAGTTTAGCCAGAAAAAAAAATGGTTATTTTAAATTAGAGGCTTGCAGCTCTTCAAAAATCATCTAAACATTTGCATTTGTTACACATTGCGTTATATCATTTACATACAAATTAGAGTAAGTTTTCAATTGCCTGCATATGCATTTTCATACATATTTGATCTATTCATAAAGTTAAAGCTTTATACTTTTGTATAAATCATTTGAAGAAAATATTATAATATTCCATAATAATCAAAGTATTTCTAGCATACATTTTTTATAATAGAATGTTTAAAAAAATTAGAAAGTAATATCCAGTAACAGTCTCAACTTAAAAGTTTAACAACAAATATATGGCTATTTTTATAATGGAAGGAATAGAACCTATTTATTAATAATCCTATACAGTGAAATATATATTATATACTATATAATATTTCATAATATAGTGTGATATCTTTTATTCATTTGTGAAATCATAATTGACAAATTCTAAAATTTACATCACAACTTAAAAATAACTGAGAATAAGCAACGGTAATCTTTAGATGGCACATAAAATAACTTTCCAGTTCAATAATTACAAGTAATCAGCAGTTAGTTGTATGAAAATAATTATAGAAGTTAAATTAATCCCTATGTCAGATCGAAAATTCAGAGGAAAAAAAATACGAAGAGAGTCAACATACTCTAAAGGAAGGTAGAAATTTAAAAAGTGTGGCAAATGCTGGAGTGTCTGTAAGAGGAAGAAACCCGGGCTTAGAACAGATAACCTATAAAGCAGAGAGTAGGGTGGAGGGGTGATATGAGGGAAGGGGGAAATATCTTGCTAACTTAGAAAGTGACAGTGGTGAAAGAATGGAAGACAGGTAAGCTCTGGGGTTAGATGATAGTAGAAACAATTTAACATTCAATAACTTTATTGAATGCTGTTTCAATTACCCCATGTCCCATGTACAAGATGATTGTCCAATGATAATTTCACAATGGATAGGTAGTATTTCCCTACAGGAGATAAGATACAGTCTCTTGTTGAGGTCGGCACACTCAGTGAACATTTGCATATGGAAGTGTGTAGTTGTCCAGAAAATATGTGATATATAAAGAAATAATATGCACTAAAAATATGTATTTGTCTTCTACATAGTGTGAATGTCACTGAAATCTTTTGCCTAGGCAATGTCTAAGAGCGTTGGGATGTCTAAATCTAATATGTAATCTCTGAAAGTGTGGGTGAGCAGACCATTGTACACAGGGAGGGTTTTTTCTTACTATGGCTTTGAAAGTGAAAGTCCATAGATCTTTATTGAAATGAAGAGAATCCTCAATAAAACTGTTTTTACTCTAATTAGAATATCATGTTCTTCTTTAGAAGATTTGGAAAGGTAGATTTTATTGTTTTCTTTTTACCAGTGAAATAGATGAATATTCACTCAGTCTAAATTCTGATAGTTTTGTATACATTTAGCTTCGGTTTATTACTACTGCTCAAATAGACATCTATCTAAGTTTATTAAGAAAAGTATATTTCATTTAAGAGCCCCCCAAATCAATGGAAAAGTAACCATTTAACTGATCGCTTGTGTCTCAAGCACTTTTCATCATAACTGGTTCTCCTATCCTATGGAGGAACTATATAGACTTAGCAAAGAAAATTCAGCCTCTAGATATTGTAAAAGAAATTTCTGGGATCAATGTCTAATTATAAATTAGAGATTTATAAGTTTCTGAGATCTTGGTCTAATTATAAACAGTACAATTTTCGTTCACATACAAGTTTTTGTATGGCACTTCATTTCCCTTTAAAACACATATTTTCAATTATTTACTCCTTTAGCTTGTTCATTTATCAGTCATGGTAACAACAATGACAAAATTCTTCACAAACTTGGGATCGTTCTAAATTAAGTAGAAGTGGTGTTTTTATTTCATTAAATTCTTTATGAAAAAGCCATATGTTTTCAACGCTATTCTCAAATAGAAGTAAAGAAGTCATGAAAAAATATTCAGAGTGTAAGAAATTTTGATATGACATTTTACCGAAAGTTTTATTAACCAGAAAGTCACATTTAATTTTGTGAATTGGAAGCAAGACAGATAAATTGTCATCAGGAGGTTTTTCAAGATTCCAAGGCTCTTAGGAAGGCACTGCTAACATGTGTCCCACAAGAGCTTTTATGACAGCAGGAGCAGTATGAAAGTGGAGTAATCAAGAAAGCTAAATTAAGTTCCACAGAACATGTGGAGAAACAGCAGAAAGATAGTGACTTAAAATATTTCCCTCAAAATGGTTTATATTTAAGAAGTGGCACTTAAAGGGTTACATGTTAGTTGTTAAACAGTTAAGTTTTTCTTACAGACTCCAGCCCTGAAAAAGTTGGAACAAGGTGGGAGAAATGTCCTAGTGAATGGCTGTGTACGCAGGGTATTTATAATTTATGTATGATATAGATCCTGGGAAAAGTAGTTTCCAGAAATGGAAAGGCAGAACTGAAAATGAGAAAGGCCAGGAATGTTTTTCTCAAATGGCGTGGTCTATACGAGCGACTATGAAGAGGCCTAGTCTGCTTGTTTCTTCTTCTTCCTTCTTCTTCCTTCTTCTTTCTTCTTCTTCATCCTTCTTCCTCCTTCCTCCTCCTCCTCCTTCCTCCTCCTCCTCCTCCTCCTTCTTCTTCTTCTTCCTCTTCTTCTTCTTCCTCTTCTTCTTCCTTCTCCTCCTCCTCTTCTTCTTCTTTGTCTTCGTCTTCATCTTCCTCTTCCTCTACCTCTTCCTCTTCCTCTTCCTCTTCCTCTTCTTTTTCATTAAATAGAGCACACTCAGACACACAAAGACCATAGGATTCATCTGCTGCTAATTGTCCTCCTCTTATTGGCACATTGACAAATGATTGGCTTCTGTTGACGTTGCTGGAAGTCTTTACTTTTAATGAAAGCAATCTTATTTCTCTAGAGTTTCATTTTACTAACTCTTAGACGTAGATAAATGTAAATAATTAATGCGTGCAATGTATCATGGTTAGCGCACACTTTTGATGTCAACGGTTTTTCAGGAGGTATAAGATGTTTTAGGAAAGGCAGATTGTAAGCTGTGATTATAAAAAAGTGTCTCCTACATCATTTCATGCTTGATATTTATATCAAATTGTGTGTAGTCTCTATTGACAATCAAAAAGCTATTGACAGTATATTGTATAGATTTATAAATGAAGGTTGAAATAAATACCTGACACTGGATTTTGTCTTATCAATTAAAATTTCCATGAGAACACATAAATCATACAGCTATAAATCTAGAACATTTGAGTGTTTCCTGGGGATAGATCATCAGTTAGTCTGACACTGATTTAACAGATGTATTGACAAGAAAGCTAAATTATTTTACAGAACTACTGAAGTTGGAAGTAAAGATACCTATGATAGAATTTTATCATAGTGTGTGATCAAAATTTAAAATGTAGCAGAAATGACTGAAGGGGCAGTTTAAATGAAACATTGGTAAACTCTATCTAATTAGTGCATTGTTATCATGTATATTCAAATTTGGACAGAAATGATTTTCTAAATGCTTCCTTTGGAAATATAATTTATATTCTATATTGTGTGGAAAAATCATTTTAGGACAGCAAGCATAGGTGTACTGGTTATAACTGCTTTTCAGAAAAAATTTTATTTTGTTTTGCTAGAAAGTGTGCTATATTGGGGTATATATTAGTGTCAAGATGTTTGAATATATAGGTACCAAAATTTATTGTTCCCAAATAATGATATTTACTGTTGATTTGTTCAATGTTAACATTAATGTGAAGATTAGACTGTGAAACAACAATTATTAAGGAATTAGCGTAATGCCTTAAATGTACATCATGTACAGACAACATTCTGGGATGGACGTTGCTTACCTCTTTTTATTTATAAACAAATTGATTAGGTATTACTTTGAATTTTAGCAAATGAAAACCTAGATTGAGAATTCTATCTTCTATGATTCAAACCTTTTGCATGCAGTGGCTATGAGATCAGTATAAGCTGTGCATGGGCTTACAACACACAAGGGGAAAAAAAACCAACAACACACAAACATCAGTGCAAATAGTCCCTAATAAGCTCTGACTAGAAGTTTTGTTAATATTTAGACATAAGAAGAGACTCATAACCAATATCAAATACACATTGTAGTTATGATGCTGTTATTCGGCAACAAATAGGCCTATGTATATCTTTATGTATGTATAAACTAAAATTGAATTGTGTAAATTCAGAGCCATTTATTTTCTTTTGGTATAATTTCCCATGACTTAAATATTTATAATCCAAAGGCTTAGTTTGTACTTATTGTGTAAATGTATAAGCACATATTTATATATGTTTATCATCTCTACCAAATAAGTAAGCTTCTTGAGGAAAGAAGCTTTCCTATTCATCCAGTACACAGTGAAATGTTTGACACATATTATATGTAGTAAGAGGGTGCCAAGTGAAATATGGAATCCACTATGTAAGGTGCAGTAACCTAAGCATATATATTTTACACAAATTATTTGTTACTATAGGATATACAGGCTCCGTAGTTGTCAGTTTTAAGTGTACTAATGGAATTGGTGGCAGTGAAATTAAGAGCACCCAACAATAGACCTTCCACATAGCTTCTTTAAATGTTTAGGTAATAATAGCCTTCTATTGACATACGCATTGTAACACACATCTTCCATTTCACTTTATTTTATGACTCTTATATGTTCATAATATTCCCCTCCCATTGCCCAATAAACTACTTTAATATTCAGTATTAAACTACTTTAATATTCAGTATATCTCAAATATAATATTCTTTATACTTTCTTATCTATATTTTTTTACATATACTTTTATCTTTCCTCAATCTCATAAGTTATCTGTGTCATGTTCTTTTATATATAAGATAAAATGTACTTTTGTTTAATTAGAAGATGAGATAATCTGTTATCTCCTTTTATTCTTGTTAAGTGGCTGCTTGGGATAAGTGGAAAGAAATGATAAATTAATTCTATTAAAACATAGTAAATTGCCATAAAACCTTAAAAGAATATCAGGACGGTCTAGTATCAGAATGCTTTTTAAGTATCTATAAAAAAGAATTACATGAGATATACATTTAATATGGTTCTGTTAAATATACTTCCTCTTTCTTGAGAAAGATAAGGCCTCCTTTTAGACATATATTTTATTTATGAAACATTGATATGACTTAACATAAAGGATTTAGAAGCATTGCCTAAATTATAAAAGGAAAAATAATCACACTATTTTTGTTTTGCTAATCCTACTTACAGAACCACCTATAAATAAATCTTGCCTACTGAATAAGTTAATACAGCATGTGTTTAAAAAAAAAAAAGTGTATAGCTTTTATCAGATGGTATCTTTCATTTTCTGTATTGCTTTTTTTACATTTAATTTTATTTTTAGCTGACAAATAATTGTATATATTCCTCCAGTATTAGGTGATGGTATAACACCTGCACCCACTGAGAAAACATTGAAGCAGCCTAATTAACATATCCATCACCTCACGCACTTATCATTTCTTTGTGGTGAGAACATTGAAGATTTACTCATTAGCAATTTTGAAATATACATTAATTCTTAACTGTATGTTATTATGACTTATTTTCCTAGTATAACTGGAACTTTGTGATGTAGGATTTACACCTCTCCTTTCCCCATCCACTCTTCTCCCCCCACTGACACTGATTTGAATTCCTTTGGATGTGTATGCAGAAACGAGATGGTGAGAATTTTACAGTAAGTGCTACTTCTCATTTTTTGAGGAACCACTACTCTGTTTTCCAAATGACTCTACTGGCCTCTGGTACCAATGTTAGACTCTCTACTTGTATGAGCGCTGCTTTTTCAGATCCCACCTATCAGTGACATCATGAGGCATTTGGCTTTCTGCACCCGACTTCTTTCACTTAGCAAAATGTCCTCTAAATATATCCATGTTGTTACAAATGACAGAATTTCATTCTTGTTTAAAGAGGAATAGTATTCTATGTTGTATATACTGCACTTTGGTTGTTACCCTATCTTGCTAGGACGAATAATAGGGGAATGAACATGGGAATGCAGAAATCTGTTTGAGATACTGATTTGAATTCCTTTGGATGTGTATGCAGAAATGAGATGGTGAGAATTATACAGCAAGCGCTATTTATGATTTTTTGAGGAATCACCACACTGTTTTCCAAATGACTCTACTAATTTTAATTTCCGTCAATAGTAAGCCCATCCTTACCAATATTCGTTATCTCCCATCTTTTTGACTCTAGTTGTCTTAACAAGTGTGATGTGGTATCTCATTCTGGCTGTTGTCTGTGTTCCCCTAAAGAGTGGAAATAGGGGAATGCCCATGTTCACTGCAGCAATATTTATGATAGCCGATACATGAAAATGACCTAAGTGCCTAACAACAAATGAATGAATAAAAAAGACATCTTTTTTATATGGTGGAGAAAAGATCTTGAAAACCATGTATTGAAGATAACAGAATTGATTTCAGTCTTGATCTCAGAGAGCTGTGGTGATAGGAAGCTGAATACCTCCTCCTGCTGTACATTTCCTAGACACCAAATAAACTTCCATTTTTTTTTTTTTTTATAGTTAGGTTTTTCCCTAACTATAGAAGTTTGAATCACTTTTAGCTGTTAAATGTGGTTGCTGTTAAAAAACAAATGAACAAACAACAACGAAAGAATCCAAATGGTTCAGGAGGTGTGTCCAAATGTTGGCATTGTAATGATAGACATATTTTGATGGGTCTCTGTGTTCCCCCTGGAAAGACTGTTATGTCATAAAGTATGAAATGTCTTATTTCCTTACGTATTAAGTTTGACAGTTGATATCTCTGACATTTTACATTTATATTTTTTTTTATTTGCTTATTTGTTTTGTTTTGGGGATTTTTGTTTGTTTAGGGTTTTTTGTTTCTTTTTATTGTGAAGGTGCATCCTCATTCTTTCGAACATGTTTTGCCTTGTGATTATCTTTCAAATATTTTTACAGAAATTTTTGTGAAACCATGCTTAAGCCAAATATTCATGTTATTTGGGAATATGAGTTGCATTATAGAACCACTGCAATGCAGACAGCTCAAAATTTCAATGAAGAATTAGGAAAAGAGTTGACTAATGACCACACTGTACATCAATGTTTTGAGAATTTCCCTCTGGTGATTTTCATCTTGAAAATGAGTCACATTGGCTACCTGAGATAAAGGTGGATAATAGTGAACTGAAAGCTATATTGGAAGAAATTCCTTCTCAACCTACATGTGAATTAGCATCAAGGTTTGACGTTACCATTCCAACAATATTGGACCATGGGAAACAAATTGGCAAGATAAAGAAATGACATATTTTGACATATGTCAAAAGAAAAATCCTCCTGAAGTTTTCTTTTCTTTGCTGTCATGATGTAAAAGTGAACCATTTCTATACCATATCATTACTGTGATCCTCACAAACCTCTCTTTCTATTTTATTTTATTTATAGATAAGATAGAGAAGTGCTATTTAAGGTGGAGAAATGATATCAGGGTAGAAAGTCATTAAAATATCAAATTTATTAAGATCCTACTTAAAACATGTTTCATGTATATCAAATTAAAGGAAATAATTTTTTCTCCTTTACAAAAGTAATAATTCATGAGTCCTGAAAATAAAAATAATATTTTAAACTCAATATGAATGTTCAGAGCTAAAGTCATCGTAAGCAACACAATGTCAGAACAAGTCTAGTGAAGTTGAGCACTTCGTGTTCCTATTACCAGATGTTAGGTGAATAAATTTATTTTCTCTAATTATATAATCAATAGTATTACTAGAATAATACATTAAAATTGCCTTTCAAAGGTTTATAGACATTTACCTACTTAACTAGCCAGCTGTTCATAAGAGCTTCCTTTCTCCTTTCTACTATTTTCCTCTTCATTAAAAATGACAATTACTTTATCATATCCACTCTTCCTGGGTTTATTTGTGTGAATTTTTTTCTTACCTGACTATCTCACCAATGTTTTTGGCCTCATTTGTGATCTTCACTTTCCACTCCCAAAGTCTTTTCATTTAACTTATCCTTTATGACATGTTTGACATCTAACAACCATGTGTCCAGACATATTTTACCTAAGTGTCCAACCTCATAAAAATATTTAAACCTTCACATTGGGAAAGTAGAATTTGATTCATTTTTCTAACACTGAAACTTCCCTCATGTGTTGTATCTTCATGAATTTTCGAAACAACATGAAAAATTACTATGTGCGTATGAAGATACATGGACTGTTCTCATAATGAAACAAATTGTATTTTACATTTCAATTATCCTTAGCAGTAGCTCATCAAATGCGCATATATATACATATATACTTACTATTGGAAGAAGAGAATAAAATTTGAGGGTTATACATAGTGATGAATTTACTATATACTATTGAAAACCATGTTCTTATTTGGCAATTATTTTTTGTGTAATACATGGTATTTATCTTTCAAATTTTACTTCTGAGATAAAATGATCTACAAATACATGTTCATATATGCCTAATCTTGAGGTTTCCAGGAGTGATTGTAAAGAATTTGAAAAAAGTAAAATGCTTGTAAGATCTCACATGAAATGAATATGTGCTACAGCAGCTTATTCTGGTGACAGAAATGACAAACGGTGGCTTCATTAATTCCATAATGTGTCAAAGCCCTAATGCAAAAGAAGAATGTCAATTGAGAAACAGTGAACTTTCCTGGTGAAGGACAAGTGATACGGAGCAGGTCAGATAAGAAGAAGACATACTTTCTAAATAAGAAAAGTTTTAAGAAAACTATGGATAATTACTCAGTCAAGTCAGGGGAAGAGCAATGAAGAACCCAATTCTCCACTATCAAGCCATTGTGGTAAATTCAAGAATTTTAGCATTTTAACATAAATTATAATAAAGATAATAGCTGAAAGTTAACTGAAAATAGGAGCATACATTGAACTAGAAAGAGCCTATGTTAAACGTTAGCCACTAACCTTTTGGAACCCCCTGAGAACAGGGAAACCGCATGAATATGGAAGCACTTGTTCTGCGTAATAGCTATGTTCCTTTGGCACGTACTTCTAAAAACTATGACCAAGTCAATCATCACTTCTTTCCATTGTCCTCTTATAGATAATTAAATGTCTAGGGGCTGCTAATGATATCATTAACTCTTTGAAATAAGCCACTGTATCTTCCAGATAGTGGCAAAATCATAAGCACTTGGGTGGATTTATATCACCTGAAACTCATCAGTCAAGAGGCAGTAATCTTGCTAAGCAAATGACTGACACTAAATTACTTCTGAAAATGCCAACTCCTTGTAACAGCTTACTGAATGTCCCTGCCACGGAAAGGTCAATGTGTACAATGTGACTAATACTATTGTCAGACAACTCAGATATTTCAATGCCATTTTTTTATTGCATCTTTTGTTTAGCACACACTGGGTGAGAGCAGTATAATTTTTCATGCACTTAAAAGAAAATGTCGATAATGGATAGACTTCATTTACAATTACAATGCTTGATTAAATGCATTCTGCATCAAATGAATCAAACCTATTGGCTTTATTTCTATAATTTTCTGTTGAAGTATTTAGGGTTACATTATGAGTGATCAAAAACCACCTCTTGAAAAATATATTGTGCTGATACATTGGCCACACGTAAGAATGATTTCTCTGATGAGCCCAGGTCTTAGTCTCTTCAGGCTACTATGACAAGATACTGTAAAGTAGGTGATCTATAGAGAATAGAAATTTATTTTTCATACTTCTGGGGGCTGAAAAATTCAATATCAATGTGCTGGCAGATTTGGTGTGTGGTGGGATCCAACTTTCTGGTTCATGGGAGGTTCCTTCTAGCTGAGTCCTCATGTAATGGAAAGAATGACCAAGCTCTCTCCGGTCTCTTTTATAAGGGAATTCATCTTGTTCATGAGAATAAAATTTCCAAAAGACCTTACCTCGTAATATTGACTACCGGGCAATTAGGATTTTAATAGATCAATTTTGGCAGGACACAAACATTCAGACTATCCCAGCCTGCATCTAGATGAACATCTAGCTGTACTTCAACTATGAAGTTCCAGTATCCAAGTTCGCAACTGTAAAGTTGTAGTATCTATGTTTGTAACTGTGAACTTCCAGTATCCAAGCTTGATTAGAAAGGGGGGAGATGGCATTTTGCCTATGATTAGCATTTCTTATCTATACTTTCATAATTATATAAATGCAAGAACACAGATGTATGTAAATGTCTGTGAGATTGACACAATTCTTTGCATGTTGGGGATGTGCAGTGTGTATTCGTTGAATGGAGGAACACACATATCATGGAGCAAAAAAGTAGAACAAAATAAGAACACCAGCTCTATTTTTCCCCTAAAGCCATATTAGGCTCAAATGTGCTAAATCAAGTTACCTTTTTTAGTTCCCTTGGCTTCCATGCCTCCAATTCACATTAGCCAAAGAGAGAGAGAATGGATGCTCTATGATCCATCAATCCCTCAAAGTGTCTGAAAGTGTTGCCCTGATGAGGAAAGGGAAATGATCTTATTATGTTTCTCTGAAATTGGTTTATACAGTGGAATCTTGTTTAAAATGCTTATCCTTGAAAGAAAAGTATAAAATAGTCTCTGGAAGCAAAACTGCTCTAACATTCCGTACCCTTCATATACTTTACGGTGGCCTTCAGATTTTTGCCTGAAAATAACTTTAAAACTTTGTAAGATATGAAAGAATAGCTGTTCCTTAAAGTCCAATACACTGGCTTACTCTGAATAAATTGTTTCTATCTACTTTAGGAACGTTGTCTGACCCTGATATCTGACAGATTAAAGTACACTAAAGAATATGCCGATTTTTTTTTTTTTTTTAGAGAGAACAAATTATATACCCTAGGAATAAAGTGCCTGCTACATTAATACAGTTGACCTCTGGTCAGAGTCTGTCCTTAGATAGGCACTGCTGTATCATTTATATCAGACAAAGAAACATTTCAAAGGAGGCAAGGGAAGTTGGTGGCATTTGTCACATGGTCGTGCAAAGACATCTCAGGTAATTTCTTGAGCCTCTGATGTATTGTGCTATCAGTCTTAATTTTCTCCTGCCATTTCTGTATCGACTAAAGATGGGGAGAAATTATTCTCTCAAGATCTATAAGGGGATATAAAAATAAGATCAAATAACTTATATTTATCAAAGGAGCTAAAAAAAAAAATAACCAAAAATGAGGTGGTTTTTAATTTTAGAAGATGGGACTGCCATATTATAAGTCTTCCTTAATAGTTACTTTGTATTCTAAGATTTTTTTGCCATCAGAATACATTTTCATTCAATTTTTAAAGAATTGTAAGATAGAATTTTCATAAAACTTAAATTAAAATAAACTATTTTATTTGAAGTAAAATTCACATTTCCTGTATCTCTAAGTACTATTTCTTTCTTATGTTATTGAGTTCAGGACATTAAGCAACAACACAATTTAATTGTAAAAGTATTTCATTTCTTTTGTAAAAACAATTACAGTTCTTGTGGTTGAAAGAACCAACCCCAGAGAGGTTTAAGGGTGCTCAGGTGATGATGTTGTAACGTAGGGTGGAATAGTCCTTACTAGCTCTTTCCAAGGCAGATAATATGGAAAGAGATTTGGGATTCAAACTCTGAAACCTTGGTGATACAGCAATCTGCCACTATCTAGTTAGAACAAGTGAACAAATGTCTCTGAATGTCAGATAAATCTTTTTTTAACTGGACACATTTCAATGAGCAATATTCAAAATCCTGTTATAGATATTATCTTTAATTTTAACCTTCTGAGAATCAGACTAAAATATAGATTAAAATCATCCTAGAAGTGATTTTGCATGCATCCTTGCATGTGTATACATTTTTTTCCTATTTCTATGTCCTCATTATGTAAAAGCATTTATTTTGAAGAAGCAAAAAAGTCATATCTACACAGTTGTGTACATATGTACACTATGAGTTATGTACATATGTATATAAATGAGTTGGAAGAATCTGCCTAAATAAGCATTTTATCAAAATGTTTAGTAAAAATAAATACAAATTCATTATTTTCATCTAAATAGGTATACTCTTCAATAATAAAATAACTATATTTCCAAATTGTTTTAAATGTAAAACATAAGACTACATTTTAGGATAAATCATCAATCCAGATTCTCTCCCTGGTAAGTTCTAGAGATAATAAGTTAGATGTCTTTAAGGAAAGCTGTTTCAGTGATAAGAAATTAGGGCAGATATCCATTTATATAGTTTCTCAGCTCTGAAATGAGCTCAAACCATTTTTATATGGACTCTGTACACATTTCTGCTTTGTTAGTATATTATCATATTATTGGACTTTTTTTTCAATAACTGCAACTGGAGTGATGTGGTAAGGTGACCATGGCACGAAGGCATTTCAGTTTTGGTTCAATTCTGCATCCCTCTTCATTCCATCAAGAGGTGGAGTCCTGGTGGCACCGCTCACCTTATTATTTCTCACAGACTAGTCCTAGCTTCACTTTCTTTCACAGTAGCTATGCCCTACATATCAAACCATACTCTTCCTATCTGGCTGCCAGAAGACTTCACAGAAGACTCCAGTCATGTCACATCTAGGCAACTGACCACCTGCTGGGTGGCTGTTTGTAGAGACAATCCTGCTGTGACATCACCGATGTACAGTTTGCTTTATGGACAAGAGCATCTCTGCCTATAACCTTTGGCAACGGCAGGCCATGTCTATGGCCTCTAGAAAGTTCTTTTGCCCTTGGCAGACTGCTTGTCCCCACACAGCCTTGCCTTCCTCAAACCTTACAGTAAAGAATCTCTGTTTATATTACTGGAGAATTTTTTGTTGCCTGTCTAGATTCTTGTTGATGAAAAGAAACACAGGAAAGGATTCCTTTTAGGGGTAGGGAAAGGTAGCCTTGAAGAACACACGTAGTCCTCTGGGTCATTAAACCTTTTGACTGAATTCTAATTTCAATCAGGAGATGTGTTCTGTGAAGTTTGGATTTAGTTGGAAGCCACACTGATGATCTGTAAGGCCACATGTGACCAGGAGGCTACGGGCTCCCACTTTTCATATTTGGGGGTGTTATGAACAAAGAAATCCCACTCAAATACAGTGAGTATAAATACATGTTAAGAAAAGAATTTTCTCTCCAAACTTCCTTCCAAAAGGAACGCACTAGCTTGCATTCCCATGAGCAGTGCAGAAGTGTTCTCTTTTCTCCATATCCACGCCAACATCTGTAGTTTTGGGATTTTGTGATGTGGGCTACTCTTACTGGAGTTTGATGGTATCTCAGAGTGGTTTTAGTTTGCATTTCTCTGATGATTAAAGATGATGAGCATTTTTTCATGTGTCTGTAGACCATGCCTGTCTTCTTCAGAGAAGCTTCTGTTCATGTCTCTTGCCCATAATGAAATGGGATCACTTGTTTTTTTCTTAGTAATAAGTTTGAGTTCTCTGTGGATTCTGGTTATTAGACCTTTGTTGGAAACATAACTTGCAAAAATCCTCTTCCATTGTAAGGGCTATTTGCTTTCCTTTCTGTGTTCTTGGCAGTGCAGAAGCTTTTTAATTTGATCACATCCTAGTAATGTATTTTTTATGTTGCTTCAGTTGACTGGGGTGTCCTCCTCATAAAGTATTCTCCCAGGCCAATTTTTTCAAGTGTTTCCCTTGCACTCTCTCTAAGAATTTTTATAGTTTTATGTCTTAAGTTTAAGTCCTTTAACAAGTGAGAGTCAATTTTTGTTAGAGGAGAAAGGTGTGGGTCCAGTATCAATCTTCTACAAGTTGCCAGCCAATACACCCAGCACCATTTGTTGAATAGGAAATCTTTCCCTCAATTTATATTTTTGATAGGCTTATCAAAAATTAAATGATGATATGTGTCTGGGTTCACCTCTTGGTCTTCAATTCTGTTCCATACATCTACCTCTCTATTTTTGTGCCTGTGCCATGCTGTTTTGATCACTATCTATTTATAGTTTAGTCTAAAGTCTGGAAACATGATTCCTCCTGATTTGTTTTTATTTCTGAGTAATGTCTTGGCTATTCGAGGTTTTTTTTTGTTTCCATATTAAACGAAGTACTAATTTTTTCAGGTCTTTAAAGTACAACAGAGGTGCTTTAATAGGGATTGCATTAAATCTGTAGATTGCTTTAGGTAATATAGACATTTTAACAATGTTGATTCTTCCCAGCCATGAGCATGGTATATTTTTCCATTTGTTAACATCTTCAGCTATTTCTTTTCTCACAGTTTCATAGTTCTCTTTATAGAGATATTCCATGTCCTTAGTTAGATATACTACGAGATATTTCATCTTCTTTCCACTATTGTAAAGGGACTAGAGTCCTTGATTGTTTTTTTTTCCCTTAATCATTGTTGGTATATATAAAGGCTACAGATTTGTGAGTGTTAATTTTGTATCCTGAGACATTGCTATATTCCTTGATCACTTCTAGGAGTTTTGTAGTTGATTCCCTGTGGTTTTTCAGATATATAATCACATCATCTGCAAAGAGTGACAGCTTGATCTCCTCTGGTCCTATTTGGATCCCCTTGATTGCCTTGTCTTGCCTGATTGCAGTGGCTAAGACTTCCATTACAATGTTAAAAAGCAGTGGAGACAGTGGGTATCCTTGCCTGGTTCCTGATCTGCATGGAAATGATTTCAGTTTTACTCCATTCAATATAATATTGGCTGTGGGTTTGCTGTAGATGGCCTCTATCAGTTTAATAATGTTCCTTCTATACTTATTTTCTTAAATGTTCTGATCAAGAAAGGATGCTGGATATTATCAAAAGCTTTTTCTGCATCAATTGACAGACTTGTATGGACTCTGTTTTTTAATTTGTTTATGTGATGTATTATATTTATGGATGTACTCAGTACTACTATGAAACAAATTTATAATCATTCACACTCACATATGAAAAACAAAACACAACTATAGCCTAGGATGAAGGAGGGAAGGGGAGGGAGATGGGAAGGGAGGGGGTGGTGGGTCAATAGAGGGAGGGTTAATAGGTGGACCACACCTATGGAGCATATTGCAAGTGCAAGTTGAATCTATCAGGTGTAGACAAATGTCTTAACACTGTAATTGGGTAAATGAGGTGAAGGCTATGCTGATTAGTAGGACATAAGCATTCCAATTTGTATAAATAATCAACACATTGAATCCCATAATGGCATAAATGTATTCATGATCTATGTACAAATGACTTAATAAAAAAAAAAAGAAAATAGAGAAGAATTTGCACTCAAGAGCATAATGTTATTTAATCAAAAATACTTGTCAAAGGAAGAAGCTAAAAGTTCACAGACATTTTCATGACTTCCTAAGGAATAAGCACCTCTTTCACTTGCAATAACCAGGATGTCTCTAGATGGCTTAGAAATAGAGCGAATGAATTCATTTTGCTCTCTCTCTCTCAACAACTAAAATAATTTTCCTTCAAATGTCCAGGTAATTAAGAGGTTTTTGACAATTTTAGTTAATAACATGTTACTATTTTCTCTTGTCAACATATTTGGCCTCATTTTAGTGAAGCTGAGGAAAGAGAGTAGAACATTAGATTGAGCTGGTGGAGTATATGATAGGCAGAGAGAAAAAGAGAGAAAGGGAGGAAAAACTATAAAAATAAGGAATGAAGCTTGGCCTTTATGTTTCACTAACTGCCATACCTCCCAGAAAAATAACACAGGAAAGAAATGGAATATAAATGAACCTCCCCATTATGTGATTATTCTGTGAGTTTTCATTTCATTTACTTTCTCTTCTTCATGAGTTGATTTTCATGAATGCCCATGTTCACTTTTCCTCTCTGTCTAACCTCTGCTCAATGTTAAAAGGTGGAATAATTTGGATTTTTGAGCCTGCTGAGGCAAGGAGTGATTAATAAATTATTACAGTTTATAACTGAGAAGAGTCTTGAAGATTAACTATTCAAATCCTTCATTTCACAGAAAAGCGTATAAAGCTAATGGAGTTAAGAACTCAATCTTATAAACAATGGTTTGACATGGGAATAGGTAATTGGCATTTGGACTCATCAGATGATGTTTATCCCATGAATTTATTTCATTGCTTATCAAAATCGCTTGATGATCTCATTAGGCCTCGCTGTCAAAGTAGGAAGTTGCTTGGAAAACACATTATTCATAGAAAACAACACATTACTCACAGTAAAAAGAAATGTTGCTGTTATTTAGATTTCTAAAATTAGCCTACCTGGGAGATACTAGTGTAAAGCTTTAAGATCAAAAGTATCCTCTTATAGTTTTCCAGAAAAATCTTACATATTCATTTATTTATTTTCCTTTATTCAATAAGCAGTTATTGAATGAGTTTATCATATTCCTGATATAAACAGTAGGGGAGGAGAAAGAAAATAAATAGGAAAAAAAGCAGAAATATTGATCCTTGATTTCAAAAATCTTAAAGGCTATATTTTAAGCAACACAAACATATTTGATAGGCATTAGGATATTTAAAATTGTATAATTTCCTCACCAGTCACGTGCAAATCTATACTTAGTAGACTCTTCAGAATTAGATTAATTGCAGCTGGCAAATTTATATGGGCCATATATTCTAAACAGAAACAAGAAGTGGACAATCATAGTGGGTAGAGTTAATTGGGTTTCTTAAGACTTTGAATAGTCTAATGAAGATAAGACCAGATAAAATTTGCATAGTTGGCTTGGTGCCTACAGCTTAAGTGGCTAAGGCACCAGCCACATACACCAGAGCTGGAGGGTTCAAATCCAGCCTGGGCCTGCCAAAGAACAATGACAGCTACAACCAAAAAATGGCCAGGCGTTGTGGCGGGCACTGGTAGTCCCAGCTACTTGGGAGGCTGAGGCAAGAGAATTGCTTAAGCCCAGGAGTTGGAGAGTTGGAGGTTGCTGTGAGCTGTGATGCCATAGTTCTCTACTGAGGGTGATAGCTTGAGGCTCTGTCTCAAAAAAAAAAAAAAAAAAAAAAATATATATATATATATTTGCACAGTTAAGAAGAAAGAATTACAAAGGGACTGGGCAGGTGAACCAATAAGATGCAATAATAATTAATAGTTTGAGGATATTGTTTTAAAAAGTAATACCTGTAGTATAAGAAAAGAAATGTGGTTAAAAGTAAACATGCACAACACATAATTCTATGTGATAGATAAATGATAGGTGAGAGACAGAGTGACATGTACTTGTACCTACAAGTACGTTTATTTAGTATTAGATTATTTGAGGCAGTCTATATCATAGACGGTAGAGGCACTATTTTTGAAGACAGATTTCTTGGCTCAATGTTTACATCCAACACTTTGAGGTAATGTTGAAAGAAAACATTAAACTCTCCACGCCTCATTTTTCTCCTATATAAACTAAGGTGATTGTGAGACTTCCCTATAGTGTTATTATGGGTGACATTAGATAACTTCTCTAAAGTTTATCGTAGTAAAAGAGATTGCCTAAGAAGTCAATTAACATTCACTATTTTGATTACATACAGAGATACATTATTAAAACATAACTTTGAAAGAAGTGTTTAATTTATTTAAACTGACAACTAAGTTTTCAAAGGGGAGCACTTTAAAACCCTATAGTTCTAAGTAAAAGAAATGCATGTCTAGTCCTCAATAATCATGCAATGATGCTTATTCTCTCCAGAATGACACTGTTGTCTCTGACTCCACTGATTAGCTCAAAGGAAGCCATTGCTTCTCAGACATATAATCTTTCCAATAGGTTTGGTTTTCTGGTGAGGCAAAGGAATGCAAAGAATTCTTGTGAATGTGTATTATTGATATATATGCCTCTTACAGTTGGACAGTTATATAGGACATTCTAGATGAATCAAATCCAAAGGTTATAAATTACATGTTTGCTATAGTCTTGAGTGTGACCTCTGTGTATGTATGAGTGTGACCTCTATGTATTATTCTTTGCACCAGAAAGCATTTTTTCCCCAGCATTTAAGAAACTCAGACACAAATGGCCCCTAAAAATCCACATTCCCTGGTGCATTGTGTGGCGGGGCCGCTGCTCAGTGTACTGAGGGGAGTCAGGATGTGGCTTTTTATTTTCGTAGTTTTCTCATACCTCTCAACCCAAACTTGTACTAATTATTTTTCTAATACTAGCCTTTCTTCATTTATTTTTCATTACCTGTCTGATCCTCGGAGGCTTTTAAATTTGCCAGCTGCAATTAATCTAATTCTGAAGAGTCTACTAAGTATAGATTTGCATGTGACTGGTGAGGAAAAATAAATGCAACGAATAGTATCTTGAAAGGAATTCTGCCACTATAGAAAACATAAAACTCCATTTATATTTCAATACTACATCCCCAGAGGTAACCTTTAGTTCTCTTACTTTAATGTGTTGCTCATGAAGTATGCATTTCAATCAGGATATTAGATGATGTTACCATACATAATTCAAGTCAGTAATCCACTGCACAGCATTTACTATAAGAAGCAAACTAATAAAATACGTGGGATGATCATTTACATTTTGAGTAGCATAAGAGCTTTGAAAAAATCATGCAATGATGCTTATTCTCTCCAGAATGACACTGTACATCTCTGACTACACTGATTAGCTCAAAGGGAAGAATGCAAAGAGTTCTTGTGAATGTATTTTATTGATATATATGCCTCTTATAGTTGGGCAGTTACATAGGACATTCTAGGTGAACCAAATCCGAAGGTCATAAATTAAATGTTTGCTATAGTCTGAGTGTGACCTCTAATATGTATGTGTTAGACATTTAATCCTGAATGTAATAGTGTTAGGAGATGGCGCCTTTTGGGAGATGTTTAAGTCCTGAGAGCAGAGCATGTGTAACTTTAATACCACTATAAAAACGCTTGTGGGAAAAGGTCTACCCTCTTGCTTTTTCCACCTCTGCCATGTGTGACTGCAGCAAGAATATTCTCCCCACATCTCACCATCTTCATCTTAGGCTTCCAGAACTATGGGAAAGTCAATTTCTATTCTTTATAAATTCCCCAGACTCAGATATTTTGCACAAAGCTGCATAGACAGACAGAGAGTGGTTTAATGCATTATTATGGCAAAGTATAAATTTAGGAAGTCATTCAAAAGTCAGCTACTGGGGAGGCTGAGGTAGGAGGATTACATGAGCCCAGGTATCTGAGGCCGTGGTGAGCTATGATTGCACCACTGCACTTTAGCCAAGGCAACAAAGTAAAACCATGTATCGAATAAATAAATAAATAAACCGGCAATCTAGGTGCTTTTATATGTGGAAATAAGAACAGAACATAAATCAACAGCTAACTTATTTTAGAGATAAGAGCTTATTCTGCAGCTGGGACGACAAATGTCTGCCACCATGCTTGCTTTTTATTTTATTTTATTTTATTTTATTTTATTTTATTTTATTTTATTTTATTTTATTTTACTTTACTTTACTTTAATTTACTTTATTTTATTTTATTTTATTTTATTTTATTTTATTTTATTTTATTTTATTTTATTTTATTTTATTTTATTTTATTTTATTTGGTATTTTGTTGGTTTTGCTGTTGTTGTTTGTTTGTTTTTTGAGACAGAGTCTCACTTGGTCACCCTTGGTAGAATGCTGTGGCATCTTAGTTTACAGCAACCTCAACTCTTGGGTTTTAAGTGATTCTTTTGACTCAGCCTCCCCGGTAGCTGGGACTAGAGGCATGAACCCCAGCTCCCAGCTATTTTTGTTTTTTGAGATGGGGACTCACTCTTGCTCAGGTTGGTCTTGAACTCGTGAGCTCAGGCAATCCACCTGCCTCAGCCTCCAAAGTGCTGGGATTATAGGAATGAGCCACCACACCTGGCTTATTTGGTTGTTTTGTTGTTGTTTTTTTGTATGTTGTATGTTGTAGAAATGAAAGTCTCACTGTTGCCCAGGCTGGTCTTGAACCCCCCCCCCCCCAGGCCTCCCACTTCAGCTTCCCTAATTGCCACCATTACAGGTATGAATCACTACATAAGCTACATTATTTGAAGGCCAACTGCTAGCAATGAGCATTTCTAAGGATAAACTTTTACTTAAATAATGCGTATCAATGCAATAGGTCTGTTTTTCTTGGATTTGAAGTATATTCTCCTGCCCATTGTATAAGTCTAGAAATAAAAATTCATGTGAAATTATACAATATTCTAAAGGGGGGGGACATGCAAACAATAACAAAATAACAAAACAGCTTGAAGCATTATCTATGGAAATATATATACCTACTGGTAGTAGTGCTAGGTTTTAGTCTAGCTTGCAAACTATGGTTATGAAGGTATACTTTAAATCTTTAAAAAAAGATGTTTTGTGTGCTTCAGCAAAATCTATACAGCGACATATGTGGCATACAGACACAAAAATGAGCTAATGCCTATTAGTTGTAAACTGAGGAAGAAAATTTATTTTAAGTGATAGTAATATGAAAACTCATTTATGCCCAGTAAACGTCATGTCTTTGTAGATATAAAATCTTTTCTGTTGGTGAAAAGAGGTCAAGGAAATATATTTTTGGCCATCAAGGTAATAATGAAAAAAAAGAAAATCTCAAAAGAGACCTCAAAGAAAATTCCATAGAAGAATTTTAAAAGAGATCTATTTTTTTTCTTCCTGAAAACCCGTTTCTATTCCCATTCATTACATGAATTATCCCACTCAATGGTATTTTCCGTGCTATACAGTGGAATGGAATAGTCATGCAAACTTGTTTCAAAAGCTGCAGATGCTGGCATGGATATGGACAGAAGGGAACACTTTTATTTATTGATGGGAATTGCAAACTAATATAGGAAAGGAGTATGGAGAATCCTCAAAGATCTAAAAGTCCAGTCCACACGCCCATTAGTAGGTATCTCTCCAGAAATTAAAAAAAAAAAAATCATTCTATCATAAGGATATTTGCACTAGAATGTTTATCACAGCTTAATTCATAATCACCAAGATGAAGAACAAACCCAAGTGGCCATCAACCCATAAAAATATTAATAATCTGTGGTATATGTATACTATGGAATACAATTCAGCCATAAAAAAGATGAAAACTACTTTTTTTTTTTTTTTAATTTACCTGGATGGACTTGAATAACATTCTCCTTAGTAAACTATCACAAGAATGCAAAAGCAATTGAGTATGTAATGTACTCAATACTAATATGAAACTAGTAGATGAACAACTACATGCCTATAGGAGAGAAAAACTCATTAAACTCAAGTGGGAGGGAAGTGGGAGAGGAAGAGGGAGGGAGGAGACCAGTAAATTCTCACCTCATGGGCACAATGTAGGGGTATATGGCACACTTCCTGGGGGAAGGGCTCACTACAACTTGGACTCTACCTAACAAATGCAAACAATGTAACCAAATCATCTCTATCCTCATATTAATCTGGAAAAAAAAAAAATCTATTAGTTTGAGCAACGTGTTTAGATCAGCATTTAGTAGAATTCTTTTTTTTTTTTTTTTTTTTCCTTCTGAGTAGATGCCTAGTAATGGGATAGCATTAAGTAGGATTCTAATAGCTGAAACAATTGCCTGGATTCAGAGTAAGGGATTGATTTTGGACAGGTAGACTATGATACAAACAAGAAGGTAAGTTCATTGAGAATGTGGTAATTGGTTGAAAAATATGTGGGTATCCCAGCTCTATCAGCAAGACACGAAAGAAAGGAAAAGAAACTATTATCAGAGAACACTTGAATATTTACTTTCTCCAGGGATCTGTTATCTACAGGAGGATCCAAAAGTCACCTCTGGAGTATACATGCACGGGAAATTGTGGCTAGATGTATCTTTGATTACAAAATCGTCATTACAAAATATTCACGAAGTATTCTGTACATGTTGGCCACCTCTTTGTAGAAGTTTGGGATGACTGTTTTATAGTTAAAGATATATTTGACTGTGGTATCCCATTCTCCCTGTGCATGGTGAGTTTGGGGGCAACTTTTGGGGCACCCTGTAAACGGAGCAAATGAGAACTAGGTACTTATAAATCTGATAAAATAAGTATACATATTGGCTAGAAAAAATTATAAAACAAACAGGTAAAGAAAGCAACAACGTCTTTGCTTTAGAAATTATAAATGTGTATGGTGTGTATGGTGGCCAGAGTCACTCTAAGTCACTAGTTATTGACTTAGTGTGCTAACGTCTTCACAGAGTCACTGCTGGCCTTATTCACTGGCAGTGGCCCTCAAGGCACAGTCACCAGGTTTGACCTGCACCAACTGTTAAGACTCACTCATATCCACAAGTTAAGGAATAATATAACTGGTCTTTAGAAGCCTTCCATTATAGAAATGTGTAGATTTTCCATAGATGTCAAGTAGCTTCACTTGTACTCTTAACTTTCATAATGATTTATCCTGGTTCTATGAAATAAGGATACCTTTTTCTTCTTGATAATCTTTCTTTGTTTCTAAAGAGTTGTTTAATTCAACACACGAATTGTGTGCCTGCTGTGTGATAGTCACTATTCTACGCCAATGATAAATTTCTACTGTAATGGGATATGACTATAAAAATGATAAACATAGCTTCTTAATTGGAGTGAGGTTATAAGGGTAGTAATTAAAAAAAAAGAAATTATGAATGTGGGAAAAAAATTAGAATAGATGGAGTTAAACAGGCAGGGAAGACTTTATTCAAGCATACTGCAAGACAGAACTACAAGGACTCTACCTAACAAATGCAAATAATGTAATCTTGTTGTTTGCATGTCACATTTACCTGAAATAAATAAAAAAAAAAAGAGAGAGATTATTGCAGGAGGAGAGAGCAATTGAACTCAATGCCACTGTGGGGGAGGGGACAGGGGGATTTTAAGTTTTGGACTCAGCTAGTGAATAAGGACCTAAGGACTGTAGGTGAGAAGTCAGTCAAGGTGTTGGGTCCATTTGCTAATTAGGGCAATTAAAAACTTAGGCCTCTACCCTCCACAGAGCCTGGGGCAGTGGGTGATAAGGCCCCACATGGTTGCATTTTCAAAGGGCTGCCTCTTTGGTTCTTGCAAAAGAGATTCCTAGCTTGTAAAACTTTCAGGTGAAAGTTTTATTCAGCTATTTATTCAGTTCTATTCAGCTGTCGAATAAGTTTATCAGCACAAATAAATGTATCAGACTGAAAGCAAAATAAATTGTATGTTTTTGAAAAAAAGAACTTTGGTTCAAGCAAAACCGTTTTTTTACATCTCAACAGAGGCAGAGAGAGAATTGACTTTCTCTGTGGAAAAGATTTGTTTTTTCCTATGGAAAGTTTCCTAAAGGAAATGCTCTAAGAGAAGGGAGATCAGAGATGTGGGACCAATAAGGAGCCTCTCTAAAGAGAAGCAAGTTGAGGGGAATGTTCAAGCCTTCTTGACCTTTCAAAGCCCAAAGAACAGGGAACAGGTGATAAGAAGAATTGATAAGAACATTTGGCAAATTCAAGTGACTACAGCATTTAGGGGTAATGCATTTACTCCAAACTCATTACCACAGCCGCAGAAGCAGGAAAAACAGTAAAGAAAGGAAATCAAAGAGGTGTGCACTCACGGATAGCTTTATATAAAAAAGTGGGTGGCCACCTACTTTGATTTAAGAAATTCTGGGCAAGTTGCCCTTAACCCAGTATTCTCTTCCCTATAACACCCAGTTTATTTAGTGCGTTGTATTGAAGCTGACAAAACTCTAGTTGAATGTAAATGTCATCCTCACCGTTGGCCTTTTCAGCTGTCGAATAAGTTTATCAGCACAAATAAATGTATCAGACTGAAAGCAAAATAAATTGTATGTTTTTGAAAAAAAGAACTTTGGTTCAAGCAAAACCGTTTTTTTATCTCTGTACTTCACATCGCTGTTCCCGAGCACGAGGTTTGTGCCTAGTGCAGCCAGGTGAGGACCACCCGGGAGCTTGAGGAAACTGCAGAATCCCACGGCCCGCCTGGCAGTGCTGATCAGAACCTACATTTTAACAAGATGTCATGTGTTTTCATCGCACTTTATATTTACAGCAGCTCTGTTCTCATCATCATTTAAGCTGAGAATCTCTTTGCATATTTCAATTACTTTGCCAATTTCTAATCTCTTTTCTACCTATCTTCTCTCTCTACCTGTTCAAATAATCTACTTCTAATCACGTGACCCCCTCACTTCCCCATAAAACACCCTATCATTGTCCCTCTTTTCCTGTACACCCTTCTCCGGCTCTGCACCTTCTCTGTGTTTGTTTGTTTGTTTTTTCAAGAGGCAGAGTCTTACTTTGTCACCTGGGTAGAGTGCTGTGGCATCACAGCTCACAGCAACCTCCAGCTCTTGGGCTTAGGCGATCCTCTTGCCTCAGCCTCCCAAGTAGCTGGGACTCCAGGTGCCCAACACAACACCCAGCTATTTTTTGTTGCAGTTTGGCTGGGGCCGGATTTGAACCCACCACCCTTGGTATATGGGGCCAGCATCCTCCTCACTGAGCCACAGGCGCCACTTCTCTGTTTTAACACCTATTGATCTATGAATTTACCTTTGTGTTCTTCAAACACATTGTCATTCTTTCAGTTACTCTTTTTGCTCTGATCCGTCTTTCTTTTTTTTGTTTTTTTTTTGTTTTTTTGGCCAGGGCCGGGTTTGAACCCACCACCTCTGGCACATGGGGCCAACGCCCTACTCCTTGAGCCACAGGCACTGCCCCTGATTTCTCTTTCTTCAGAGCTACCATGCCTGCTGTTTCCTAAGCTGGGACATCTCTCCCCTATATCATCTTGTATTTATCCCCCGAGTCTCAAAAGAAGCGTAAATTCTATGAGCAAACTTCTCAAACACAGAATTGATCAGGTTTTTCTGTTAAATGTTATCACCCTGATAAACACTACCTTGTTCTCTTTTAAAAATTTTTTTACATAAATTTGGTAATGAAAACATTGTTTTAAAATAGACATGTCCCTGGTAAATTTTATTCTTATTTTAAATGCAAGAAATTATACATATGGTTTTAGATTTTTAAACTTTTCAGAAATATTTTGACCTGGTTACTTGTACCCTCATATTAAACTGAAGTAAATTTAATTAAATTTAAAAAATAAAATAAAATAAAAATATCTTAATCATTTTAGAAATATTCACCAGTACGTTCTCTATTATAGACTGTGTTTATCAAGAATAGTTGTTGATTTTGACCAGCTGCCTTTTCAGCATTTATAGAGATAATAACATGACTTTTTCTCCTGAAATCTACTAATTTGATGTTTTTATATTAACATTTCTGGCATTGATACATCTTATGAAATACCAAAACACTCTTACTTTTGAGAAGCAAAAGCATTTTGGCAATCTTTTTGTGGTTTTCCCTTTTTTGTTTCTGAGATCAACAAATAAATTTAAAATATTTTTATCTTTTATGTCATGGTATAGTTTTGCTGAAATGAAGTTATCAATGAGAGGTTTGTCAGAGTTCATCTATGAAAGAACTCATGCTAATGTTTTAATAGTTATTTATCTATGTATTTACTTTTGCAATGAGGAGTGTAGCACTTTTAAAAATTCTTGTACTCCTGTGAAAATTAGTTAAACTCTGTGTTTCTTCTGAGATAAAATTTGAACAATCATTCTCTTTTTATTATTATTTGGGATTCATTGAGGGTACAAAGACTTAGGTTACACTGATTGCGTTTGTTACGTAAAGCCCGTCTTGTAATTGTGTCCCACCCCCAAGAGTGTGCCATACATTGTGACCGCCTATCTCCCTCCTTCCTCCTCCTCCCCTACCCTCATTCCTCCTATTCCTCACCTTGTATTAGATCATCTATTGTAGTCGTTCTCACCCTTCCTAGTGCCACAAACCTTTAATACAGTCCAAAGGGGTTGTGACCCATGGGTTGAGAACCGCTGATCTACTGCCTTCATATTAGAATTGAGTACATTGGATTCTTGCTTCTCCATTCTTGTGATGCTTTACCATGTAGTATCTGTTCTTATCATTTTGACAATCATTCCTATCCTATAATATTGCTCATTTAGTCTAGGTTTTAGGGGTTTTTTTTTTTGAATATTATTAGGCAAAAAAATATTTTCTTGGTTTGTGAAATTTCCTTTTATTCTATGATTTTTCTCCTTTTAACATTTTTTATTCTGTATCTTACACATGTTCACTTTTTCCTTATGTTGAAGCGCAGTGAATCTTTTTTATGTTCTTTTTTCAAAGAACCGGCTCATAAATTCGTATTAATTCTTCTGTGTTCTCTGTTCTCTAATTCATTTAATATTGATTTCATAATTAAGTCCTTCTGTTTTATTTTGGTTTAAATTATGATCCTTTTTTAATAATATTGAATTAGTTTTTTATTTTTAAATCAAAATATTCTTAAAGCTTTGATTTTTTTTCTCTGAACACTGAAGTGTGATGGATATTTCTCTAAATGGTGTTTTGATTTTCATTGTTTTCTTGAAACTCTCCAATTATATTTCATATTTTCTTTATTATAATATTTGGTCTCAATAGATTTCTTTTTTTTTTTTTTTTTTTTTTTTTTTTGTAATTTTAATGTTATAGAAAACTAAAAATAAATTGGAGAGTTCTCATATCTCTTTTCTCTCCCATTAACATGTTGCCTGAGTGTGGTATATTTGTTGCAAGGATGAACCAATTCAGGTAGACTATTATTATTAACCAAGGTACATTGTTTATTGTAGAGATCCTTCGTTGTTTTGTACAGTTATTCAGGTTTTGACAAATGCCTACTGTCATGTATCCACCATTATGGTGAAACACAGAATTGTTTCACTGCCCTAAAAATCCCTTGTGCTCTATTTAACCCTATTCTCTGTCCTCAAAACTCAAGTGACTGCTGTTTCTATAGCTTACTTTTTCAAAAATGTTGTATACTTGCAATTATATAGTAGGTAGTCTGTTTGGACTGACTCACTTAGCAGAATGTATTTGGCAATTTTAATGAAGTTACTGCCGGGGTCCTGCCTCAGGGTAGGGTTCTTTAAGGCCTGTGGAAATGGTAGCAATCAACTGGGGAAAAATAATGTTAAAAGGGGTGAGAGATACAAATTGGACACACAGAATAGAATTTTCAAAGGTGAGTACTTGAGGACCACCACTAGCTTGTGGGACTTCAGCAAGTGGCCCTGAGGCTTTGTTCCACCCAGTTTTTATTGAAGGCCATTTTCTCATTTAGCAGAGAGGGTAAGATGAGGAAGGGAGTAAAAATATCAGCAGTGTCTTAGTTAGCATGTTAGTTCTTATTCTATCTATAGAATAAGATAACACAACTAAGGGTCTGAGAAGCCTTGAGAAATCCAAAATTTGAGCCTTGTATGAGGGCAGCCTTCTGTTTGTGGTCATGCACACAAACCCCTTGGGGGAGGTTAGACTCCTCTAGTGTCTCTGTGGAGCAGACGTGGTGGCATCAGTCCTCCTCTGAAGAATTGGTGGAAAAGAAGAATCTCCCCTTATCTCCACCCAGAGGCATTTCCCTCCATGCTTAGGGTACAACCCCCCTTCCCATATCTCAGGGCTCAAGTTGTTCCCTTGATCTCTGCCCTGGCCATTATATAAAGCTTCATAATGGGTATTTGCTTCTGGAAGGTTGTTGACTGTTGACTGGGCAGGGTCAACCTGGTTAATGTTCCTTCCCAGGCCTTGCACACTATGCCCATCCTTCTCCAGAGTGCTTACAGACCCACCACGGTGTTTGCAAGCTGTATCCTTTACAGGCCAGGCTTCTGGTAAAAGCAGAAACTGCCCATACAAGTAAATGAACTGTTATTTTAAAAGTAAACTAGCTAAATTGTTTTTATTCTGCCTTGCTCAGCTTATTTCTCCATTTTTTCCCTTTACTGGGCGTGTTTTATCTTGCCAGGAATGGGGTCTTCAGTCCCCATTCTCCCTGCAAAGTGTCATTACCCAAGTACACTTATTATCATTAATATATATCTAGTAGTGCAATTGCTTTGTCTTAGAATTTGTATAGCTGTAAAAGTTTAGAAGATACTTGCAAATTTATTACCTTCATTGACTAAATTACATTTCTACTGAAATTAATGAATATTACCATCAAAATTAATGAATATTACCATCTATGCTCATAGTACATGTCGTTTGGGTAGGAAGTGCTTTTTAGATGTCAGCTGTATATGAAAGTTTGTAGTAACATAATGTTTTTCCTTTTGAATTTTCCTGAATTCTAACAAGATTTTTTTTTTTTACATATTGTTAAGACATTTGATATTCTTTTTTTCTGATGTGCTAGCTTAAATTTCATTTCCAGTATTTTCTATTACCTTTTTCTCTTTTTGCTTAATAGAAGTTATTTTTATGCTCAGGATAGGAACCTGTTAAAAAATATATGAGTCGCAAATAATTTCCCACTTTTTATCTTGACTTTTCCCTTAATTGTGGTTTTTGATAATATTCTTAGTTTTAATGTATCTAAGCTTGCCAGTTCCACAGTTTAGATGTCTAACCTTACTACAAAGCAGTATAGCTCATGTCCTCTAAGAGTTTTTTAGTTTTTGAAGTTATTTTACTTTAAGTTTCCTTTCAAGAGAATTTAATCTTAAAAATAGACTGAGAATGAGCAAATGTAACTTTTAATACATGTAGTAGAACATTGAATTAAAACCATTTTTGGTAACCATGCTCTTTTATTATTTTTCTGAAATGCCACTTTTTTCATTAAGTAAGTATCCAGTTTTGTGTTGATCAGGTTCTGTGCTCTGAGTTCATTGATTAAATTCTCTTGTGGTTAGCTTTGAGACAGACATTGTTTTCCATTATATTTAGTTCTTCCACTATTGTCAATCTTACTTATATTTCTATGTACATTATAGACTCAGTTTGTCTAGTTTCGTTCATAATTACATACTTACAAATGCAAACACATATGCTTATAGGATTTTGACTGGGATAACACACAAAATCTATGGATTAATATAGATAAAAATGAAATATTTAAATTTTTAAATATTCAAATTCGTAACGTTTCCATTTATGTGGGTCCTATTTCATTGTTAATGCTTCAGAATTTATAAAGTGTTTCTCACAATTTTTAGATGTTATTATTATTTGATATTTCAGCGATATTATAAATAGTATTTTTATTTTAGTGTTTTTGTATGTCCTTTGCATGTCCTGTAGTATTTAATTTAGATATGCTATCCATTTTGTATGTTCATATATGCAATTATTTTTACTAATGGCATATATAGTTAAATATCATAATAACTCATAACACATTGCATCTTAGTAAATCATCAAATTTATTCTAATAAATGTTCTGTAGATCCTTATACAGATGAGTACACATCCTGTGGTGCTTCTATACATCCAAGAGGTTTATTGTTTTACACTTTGTACAAGACTCAGTTATTTGACTGAAAGAATAAAACACAATATTGTATGAGGTGAAAATGAATATTTTTGTAAATCAAACAACTTTTATTTTATATTTTATATTTTATATTTTAATTTGATAAATCAAAGAAAACTTTAACACCTTCTGAGATGATTGAACAGAATTGTAATTCTGAGCATCGCTCTTATTTAAGATAAGATTATAGGGGTAGTGTACAGATGTTGACTCCATGAATTGGGGGTAGTGTACAGATGTTGACTCTATAAATTAGGGGTAGTATACAGATGTTGACTCAGGAGTCCCCCAGTGGATCTATCTTTACTCATATTGAAGCTGACTGCCTTGCAGTCTCTCCTCCTACCGTGCATGGAAGTCAATGCCTAGCTAGTTTCACATTTGCCATGCAAGGGGCAGGGTGTAGGAATTATCGAGGTGCAAGCTTCAGAAGCAAAGGAAATTTGTCCCAATAGTGCAGAACACACCACAAGTTGAGTCCTCCAGGATGCTAAAAAGGGACCTAACTAGAAACTGAGGTCCTCCTAAGTTTTTAAGTAAACAAATTATTCTCTCTTTACCATTCCAACCATCCCTTTTTGTTAAGGAACATTAACAGGCAAAACTGGCCAAACCTTGCAGAGTTGAAGTCAGAACAGCAGAAAAAGCACAAATTGAAGACAGGAGACAGATCTGCACAGAAGAATGGGGCTATGTCTTCTGTCATGAAGAACAGGGCAAAGCAAATACTTCAACACATCGATTATAGAATTGGGAGTATAAAATAGGGCTGCTGGAGTAGGCTTTAGTCTAAGGACAAACACAGTGTTGGGGGCCAAGAGGACAATTATAATCTGAATTCCATAAAAATTGGAGAAACTGATTAGGTTTTGGGCAAAAGAAAGAAATATGAAAGCAGAAGTTGTGATTTGAGTGCCAGCAAGAAGAGACTTCAGGCTAAAGAATAGGTTTTCGAGACCTTAGGTGGATGACAAATTAAAACCCAGCTCACTTAAGATGCCAAAGATAAAGCTGGAATTTAAGAGTCCTAGATGCTTGCCAATGACCTATGTGGTGATAGTAATATAATAAAAGTAAACCCAGCAACCTCTGTGGTCTTTTTTTTTATTATTATTAAATCATAGCTGTGTACATTAATGTGATCATGGGGCACCATACACTAGTTTCATAGATGATTTGACACATTTTCATCACTCTGGTTAACATAGCCTTCCTGGCATTTTCTTAGTTATTGTGCTAAGACATTTACATTCCACATTTACTAAGTTTCACATGTGCCCTTGTAAGATGCACTACAAGTGTAATCCCACCAATCCCCCTCCCTCTGCCCACCTCCCACCTCCATCCACTCCCTTTTCCCCTTTCCCCTATTCTTAGGTTGTAACTGGGTTATAGCTTTCACGTGAAAGCCATAAATTAGTTTCATAGTAGGACTGAGTACACTGGAACTTTTTCTTCCATTCTTGAGATACTTTACTAAGAAGAAACAGATCTGCCATTCAATCCTATAATTCCTCTACTAGGCATATACCCAAAAGACCAAAAATCTCGCCATAACAAAGATATTTGTACTAGAATGTTTATTGCAGCCCTATTCATAATTGCTAAATCATGGAAAAAACCCAAAAGCCCATTGATCCACAAATGGATTAATAAATTGTGGTATATGTACACCATGGAATATTATGCAGCCTTAAAGAAAGATGGAGACTTTACCTCTTTCATGTTTACGTGGATGGAGCTGAAACATATTCTTCTTAGTAAAGTATCTCTGTGGTCTTTATTCCAAGTTTAATTGCCTTTGGGGATCACCTGATTGTTTCCTCAGCA
>CAUYPK010023356.1:0-12812 GCA_963574355.1 Loris lydekkerianus
GAAAAGATTCCCTATTTAACAAATGGTGCTGGGTAAACTGGCTGGCAACCTGTAGAAGATTGAAAGTGGACCCACACCTTTCACCATTAACTAAGATAGACTCTCACTGGATAAAAGATTTAAACTTAAGACATGAAACTATAAAAATAATTGAAGAAAGTGCAGGGAAAACTCTTGAAGGAATTGGCCTGGGTGAATATTTTATGAGGAGGACTCCCCAGGCAATTGAAGCAGTATCCAAAATACACTACTGGGACCTGATCAAACTAAAAAGCTTATGCACAGCCAAGAACATGGTGAGTAAAGCAAGCAGACAACCCTCAGAATGGGAGAAAATATTTGCAGGTTATACCTCTGATAAAGGTCTAATAACCGGAATCCACAGAGAACTCAAACGTATTAGCAAGAAAAGAACATGTGATCCCATCTCAGTGTGGGCAAGGGACTTAAAGAGAAACTTCTCTAAAGAAGACAGACGCAAAATCTACAAACACAGGAAAAAAAGCTCATCATCCTTAATCGTCAGAGAAATGCGAATCAAAACTACTTTGAGATATCACCTAACCCCAGTAAGAGTAGCACACATAACAAAATCCCAAAACCAGAGATGTTGGCATGGATATGGAGGAAAGGGCACACTTCTACACTGCTGGTGGGAATGCCGACTAATACGTTCCTTCTGGAAGGATGTTTGGAGAATACTTAGAGACCAAAAAATAGACCTGCCATTCGATCCTATAATTCCTTTACTAGGTTTATACCCAGAAGACCAAAAATCACAATATAAGAAAGACATCTGTACCAGAATGTTTATTGCACTCCAATTCATAATTGCTAAGTCATGGAAGAGGCCCAAGTGCCCATCAACCCACGAATGGACTAGCAAAGTGTGGTACATGTATACCATGGAATACTATGCAGCCTTGAAGAAAGATGGAGACTTTACCTCTTTCATGTTTACATGGATGGAGCTGGAACATATTCTTCTTAGCAAAGTATCTCAGGATGGAAGAAAAAGTATCCAAAGTACTCAGCTCTACTATGAAGCTAAATTATAGCTTTCACAGGAAGACTATAACGCAACTATACCACAAGACTATGGGGAAAGGGCCAAGGAAGGGGAAGGGAGGGGGGAATTTTTGGTGGAGGGAGTGTAATGGGTCGGGCCACATCTACGGTGCATCTTAGAATGGGTACAGGCGATTGCGCTAATATGCACAGCTATGATCTAACAATAAAATAAATAAATAAATAAATAAATAAATAAATAAAAAAGAATTGTGTACAAATTGAATTGTCTTTGTATTGGTTCTCAACACAAACAATAAAATCTCAATTTCAGAAGAAAATAAAGAATTAAAGAAAATATAAAAATGGTCTCTCTAAATAGAAACTTTTAATGAAGAGCTGGGAATTATATATATATACACACACATATACACATATAACACTGCATGTATGTAAATATATGTAATGTGTGTATATGTATATATGTGTATATATATATATATGTACGTATATATAAAAGAATCAGAAATTTTGGAGACACAATGGAAATTTCTGGAGAAATTCTGGATAGACTAAGGGTCTGCTGATTTATGGATAAAGAAATTGTTCTCTCCTTGTGTGTGTATATATATATATGTATATATATACAGTATATATGTATATGTATACATTCTCAGCACTGTATATATAGTATACAATGTATATATAGTATATACAGTGCTAAGAGTATCCAATCTTTTTTTTTTTTCTGGCGTACATTGGAAGTATAAGAGCTGTTTTGGGTCACATAGTAAATACACAAACATTAACAAAAGCTCATTAGCAAATAAAAGGTCTATGCATATCTTTTGTGATGTCTGACACCACAGGTAAGTAAAAAAATTCCTCACAAAATCAGCATGTGGCCCATGGGCCACAGGTTGGACACCCTTGACACTAAAATACTATTCAGTCATAAGAATGATATGTTGACATTTGCCACAGATGGCGACATGGATGACCATGGAAAATATTATGGTAAATGAGATAAGCCAGACACAGAAAAAAACAATATGATCTCACAATTAAGTAGAATCTTAAAAAAAAAAAAAAATCTCAAAAAAAAAAAAACAAGAGTCAAATGCATTGAAACAGATTAAAACGGTGACCAAGAGTGGAGACAGAGAGGGAATGGGGGGGGGGGGGTAGGTCAAAGGACACAAAGTTGCAGACATGCGGGATAAACAATTCCAGAGATCTAATATATAATACAACCTGAGGACTATGGTTGATAATATCGTGTTGTATTTGGGATTTTTGGTAAAAGAGTGCATTTTCGGTGCTCTTGGTATATACACAAAAAAGGTAACTATGTAAAATAATGTATGTGCTAATTTTTTTGGCCACCTATAATTTTTACTATGTAAAAAAATAGGAAAACTAGCCAAGCATGGTGCCATGTACCTGTAGTCTCATCTACTTGGGAGGCTGACGCAAGAGGATCACAAGCCCAAGAGTCTGAGGTTACTGTCGGCTACGATGACACTGCCGCACTCTACTCAGGGTGAGACGCTGTCTCAAAAAAAAAAAAAAAAAAAAAAGAAGAGAAAAATTAAAGAGGGGCCTGACAGCAGATTTAAATTGACAAAGGCAAGAATCCATGAACTTGAAAATAGGTCAATTAAGATTAAACAGTCTATACAACAGAAAGAAGAAAATGAACAGAGCCTCAGAGACCTGTGGGACGCCATCAAGCTACTAATATACACATCATGGGAGTCCTAGAATGAGAGGAATGGCAAAGAGAGAGCATTTGAAGAAATAATGGTCCCAAGCTCCCAAGTGTGATAAAGAACTTCATCCAATATGCATATCCAAGAAGCTTAGCAAACTCCATAAACTCAAAGAGATCCACTCCAAGACTCATCACAATCTAACTGTCCAAAGATAAGACAAAGAATCTTGAAAGCAGCAAGAGAAGTCATTCATCAGACAACGCCCCCTCCACCCAGGATTTCCCAGAAGCTCCCCTCTGGTAACAACCCAGACAGAATCTGAGGTAACAATCGCTTGTGAGTCATCAACAGCCCCATCCTGTTAGTGAAGTCAAAGATGGACGATGGCCGAGGCTCTCAAACCTTCCAGGCACTCTCTCTTTCCCTTCCAGTCTCTTATCCAGGCTCCCAGCGTGGCCCCCTCCCTCCTGTGAGGCAGGACTGAGAGGGTCCACAGGGGTCATCGCCAGCAGTGATTGGGGCAAGCCTGCACCGCGTCACTGTCACTGGGGATCTGACATGACAATCACTGCTGCCCTCTGAGGGTCACAGGACTTGCCCAGTTGGGGAAACGGCTAAAAAGTAAGTAACTGTTGGCCTCAGATTGCATAGTATTTGTTCTAAGCATAAGGTAATATATAACATTTCTCTTAAAAACAAGTTCCTACTCTTAAAGTATAATTAGGAAGACTAGGCATGTTTCTTTAATTCATATATCCACACTGATGCACAATTAGCTTTTTGTTTTATATCTACATATTTGATATGGTACTTATTTCATCTCTTTCTCAAAGATATTTTACTGGTAACTTGCGAAAGACTTGGAGATGAAATTTTTCCATTTAAACCAAGGAGACTGTCAATCATTCAGCCAATATTTCCTGAACATTTATCTTGTGCCAGACCTTGTGCTAATTGCTGGAGAGACGGACAGGGGATGAAGTGTTCCTAGCAGGACTTAGGGGTATTAGGAGAGGCTTCCTACAGGAGGTGACTCCTTATCTCAATCTTGAAGAATTACCTGGGTGAATTGAAGTAAGGTTGGGCAAGGCTATCCAGGGAGAGGCACCAGCACAGCATGGCAGTGGGGGAGAACTTAGCATATTTGAAGATTCCAGACAAAGAACTGTAATAGGGCATAGACATTCAAAGATCTGAAATTCAGTTAAATTCAGTTCAACTCAACTAGCTATTTTTTTTTTTTGCCGTTTTTAGCCAGGGCTGGGTTTGAACCCGCCACATCCGGCATATGGGGCCAGTGTCCTACTCCGTTGAGCCACAGGCACCGCCCTCAACTAACATTTTTATCAATTCCTTTCTATATGCACAGTTTTTATATCAGATGCTGGGTTACAGAGATGGCAGGAGGACATATCTAGACGTCATTTCAATCAAGTGTGACAAATCACAGTGGGAGTCCATTCACAGAGACATCAGGGTGGCGGCAAGGAACCTTATCTGGAGGGTCTGAGGAACTCTCAGAGGGTGAGGGATGAACGGGAGCTCGAGCCCACTGTGGAGGAAAGGTATTATCAGTAGAGGACACGGCATATGCTTTGGGTCCTGAGCACTGAATACAATTTGTCGTCACTGAACTTCAGAGTTGACTGGAGACTGGGTGGGACAGTAGGCATTGGGTTGACAGGGCCTTACTAGGGTAATTGGCTTTGATATTTGGCAATGGGGTCTTCAAGATGTGTAAACAAGGGGGAAATGATGGGACAGTGATTTAGAAACGCCCTTAGGACTGCGGTGTAGGAGCAGATGGGAGGATGATGTGTCTTCAAGAAATGCTAACTAGTTTCATATTAGGGCTGAGTACATTGGGTACTTTTTCTTCCATTCTTTGGATACCTTGTACCTCATGATTGCATTATGAGCTATGATTTAATAAAAATATATATATATTAAAAAAAAAAAAGAAACGTTAACTAGCACAGCTTGACAGCTGATGAAAGACGTGGTGAGGGAGAAAAGGAGGTCAAGGATGAGGCCTGGTTTCTGTCGTGTGTGACTGAGTGGCTGTCCACAGCACAGCTACTGTCTCTCTCTTTACACACACACTCAGGCCAGTTGTGTGCCTTTCTTTCTTCCCTACTCCTTGCTCTCAAACTGGAAATGGAATGACACAGGGAAATCCCCCAAATCTCCTCAAACCACGTTGCTCCACACTCTGGTGTCTAGTGAGGTCCATCAAGTGAGGACAGATGCCGGCAGGAGGCACGAAGTGGAAACCACTCTCTGACTGTTGCACCTGCCCTCTGTCTGGCTGCCCTGAGGCCTTCCCTGCGCCCTGACGCTCGGCCTGGCCCTGGCCCTTTTCTCATCCCTCAACTCACCTTTGCAGTTCCTGGAATTTTTGTGACTCGTTCTGCCATCTGACACCTCAGATATGTGACCAGATTTGGAGATGCTTCTCTCTCTTTCCTTGCTTCTCTGCTGCCTCTCTCTCTCCCTCTTCCTCCTCCTCCTCTCTCTCTCCCCCCCACCCCTAGTTTTTATTTCATTGTGTGACACACTGCATTCACTGGGGTACATATAACATCCCTGTGCAGCTTAACACATTTTTATAATGACACACATGGACCCAGGCAAAGAAACAGAATGCTGCCAGTCCCGCAGGACTCTCTCGAGAGCTCACCTATCACAGCCTGTGGTTCCAGGCTGCCTCTCGCACACAAGGAACTGCTATCCTGACTGTGGGACTCACTTGCTTGCTTTTCTTTTTTGTGTGTTATCATCTAAGTATGTTTCCCTAGAGCTCGGTCTTGCTTCTTTTGGACCTTTATCCTTTGAAATCCCTTGATCCTGCTTCTTTCTCTCCGCACTGTGTTGATGAGACTCACTGGTGCTGCTGTAGCTAGCTACGCTGTCCGTCACCCACCATTCTTCATTCCTTCTGTTGTGACTGTCACCAGCTTGTCTCCAGTATATTCCAACGCTCCCTGAGCACGCCTGTGTGTGTGTCCTGGTCACAATTAATAAGTTTCCTGAGGGTTTATGTCTGGGACTGGGGCTCCTGGGTAAATGAGGCGCCATGATAATGTTCACTCTTACTCAATATTTTGTGAGAGTCCTCTTGTTCCGTATCTTTGCCAACATTTCCCATTACCACTCACCTTTTTTATTTTAAACCTCTGCTCCATTTCCCAGAAGGTCTTCCTCTTTCCAGAAGGCTTTCTTCTTTTCCCAGAAAGGTCTCTCTTCTTCCTCCAAACCCAAGACGTGGCCCTGGAGAGTCTATTAAAATAGACTCCCCTGGGCGAATGGGCGTCACCCTCTGTCCCAGGAGGCTTGTAGCACAGGAGGCTCACGTGAGGCCCCCTGATGTGGGTATCCCCACCCCCAAACCCCCTTCCAGGAGCATGTGGGCACTTTCCAAATAAGAAGGCCAAAACTTTGTTAATTCTGAATGATTTAACAGACGTGAATCCTTTCTGGGCTGTGGCCCTCTCAATGACACACCTTTTACCATGTCACAGTTGTGTTCTCTGAGGCCCTGGTTTAGAACCATGGTCCTTGTTGGCAGAGAAGGTTTGCTCTAGCAGCCTTGGGTGTGAGTGGGCCGACAGCTTCTTCAGCCCAAGGGCCACGACCACCTAGCGTGTGTCTCTGCCAAAGTTTGCCCCTAACAATCACCACCATGGGGGCAAAGAAAACAATAGTCAAATTTCCCCAGATCACACACTCTGGACCCAAGGGCTATCCCCCGGCACGTGATACTCATGGTCATGTTCTCTTTGGTGCCCCCACAGGGTTTGAGCAGCTGACCTGCACTTGGCCAGCGGCCCTGTCCTCCGTCTTGGCCGCCCCACCTTTTGGCTGATGGGGAAGATGCTTCCCTTCAAGGTGAGCAGATGGATGGGGCTCACCTGCTTCCGGTCACTGGTGCTGTTCTCTCCCAGCACTCGCCAGAAGAAACTGATTCATAAGCTGCAGGAGGAAAAGGCTTTTCGGGAAGAGATGAGAATTTTCCGTGAGAAAATAGAGGACTTCAGAGAAGAGATGTGGAATTTCCGAGGCAAGATGCAGGCTTTCCGGGGCCAGATGTTGGGTTTTTGGGAAGAGGAGAGACCTTTCTGGGAAGAAGAGAAAGCCTTCTGGAAAGAGGAAAAGGCCTTCTGGGAAATGGAAAAATATTTCCGGGAAGAAGAGAAAACTTTTTGGAAAAAGTACCGTACGTTCTGGAAGGAGGATAAGGCCTTCTGGAAAGAGGACAATGCCTTGTGGGAACGAGACCGGAGCCTTCTTCAGGAGGACAAGACCCTATGGGAGGAAGAAAAGGCTCTGTGGGTAGAGGAAAGAGCTCTGCTGGAGGAGGAGAAGGCTCTGTGGGAGGACAAAAAGTCCCTCTGGGAAGAAGAGAACGCCCTCTGGGAAGAAGAGAAAGCCTTCTGGGTGGAAGGTGGTGGCCACGTCGTGGGGGAACCAATACTCGAGGATGGGCCATATGACATCAATGGCGGGCAGCAGTGGCCAGGCCTCTCCCGGGGCAGGGCGTAGGGAGCACAGAGATGCAGGGCCCCCTGGGGTCCAGACTGCGCTGGGTTGGGATTCAAGTCCAAGGTGATCCTCACGTGCTCGAAGAAAAAATTCACTTATTTGTCTCCTTGCTTTGAAAGATCTCATAAAACCCTGAGGAGGTTTCCAAACCACCCTCTGAGGAAGGCCAGCTGTGTTTTTTCAGGTGTTATGATTCTCCAAGGTCATATTCCCACCTCTGGGCTGTCCTGCTGGCCACAGAGCCTGGTCTCAGGCAGGTCACAATGACGCTGGCACCGCGGCTTTTTTCAAGAGAGTAAGAGTAGGGCGGAGAGGCCGAGGCCACACGGCTGGAGGACACAGGGACAGAGGGGGCCTCGGCCACCTGGGGGGAATCTAGTCTTCACTCTGTAGTCTGGGAGGACTGGAGTGGCTGGAAGCCTTCCAGAAAAGGCCACAGTGCTAGTGACAATTCATTTGTGCCTCTTCTTCACGCAGCAGATCATTTGGAACGTGCATAATCCCTTAACAATCCCCTCCCTGGTAGTTCTGAATTCACCACACTTCTCAACTGCACACTGTCTGGCAGTGGAAGGAAGGGGGCTTAGCAGACTTGGCACTGGGCTGAGGTTCAAGAGCACAGCCCCAGAAGCACTGACCTCCCTGACGATGGAGTGAAGTGGCCCTTGACCAACAAGCCCTTTCGCTGAGGGTTGTAGGGGAGTCTGCCCTGCTCCGCCCCAAAACATTCCCACTCAAACAGGTCTCACTGGGTCCGCATTTCTGCATGGTAAATTCCTTCCTTTGAGTCTCCTGCCTTCATTCATTTTAAAACTAAAATCTCTAGGGAAGTGGTATATTAAATGACTGTCCCTTAACGTGGTCAGCCAACTTAGAAGCCCGACTTTTCTTCTGAGGATGAAACGATGAGATGGTCTCCACGGGGTTGGTCCAGAAACAACCAGAACTACGAAATGAGTACGAATTGCCCAGACAAACGCGTCCTGCCGTCCCTCATGGTTGCTAATGCACCTTCCCCTGCCATTGTGGGTCCCCTGCTATTCAACAAAACCTTTCTCATTCACCGGTTCATGTGACGGTCACCACAGCTCCGTGGGCTGCCAGGGAAGGTACACAAACCCACCGTGCAATGACCCACACAAACCCACCAAGCAGAGACCCACAGAAGCAAAGTGACGGTACATGGCCCGGCAAGTAGCCAGCGGGACGGGTGGGGCTGAGTGGCCAGCTGCCTCCTGGATCTCCCTCCTTTTCTAACGCAGCCCAGCTCACAGAACCAGACTGCAGGCGGCTCGGCCAACAGCATCCACGCCGGGTGGGCCTTAAAGTGTCTTAGGATTGCACTGTGGCTGGGGATTTCACCGTGTTAGTGGAGAGGTGGAGAGAACAGAGGACAGGGGATTTCACAAAGTTTCTGAGCTACTCTGAACATTCTTAGTGTCAGAAGAGTAGGTGACCCCTGGAGGCAGCTGGGCCTCTGTGGCTCCAGGTCCCTCTGGGAAAGTCTCTGATTCTCAGAAGGCCCAGTGCAGACACCAGGAGCAGCCGTCTCCTTGGTCAACACACTCTCATCCTCAGCTCCCCACACCCCCTGGGCAAGCTGTGAGGGAACAAGGAAAACGCCATGTCTGTGTGGAGAATCAGAAGCCGGGGGAGGCCGCCCCTGCCCGCACTCACAGTCCACCCAGTGGACCGTGTGCGGGATGGCAGGAGCCCCAGGGCGGCAAAGGCTGCAGATTCCACCAAAGACAAAATCAGATTATCGGTCTTAAGATAAAAGATGCAAATCAGATGGAGGCAGGAGCTGGGAGGTGTGATGAGTGAAAATGATCCCCTAGCCACATCCCATACAGTCCACGGGGGCAGACAGCTGTGGTGAGACAGAAGAGAGGATGGTGGGTCCCTGGGTGACTCCTGGGTCCCTCTGTGACTCTGTCCTTCACTCAGCAAACAGCTGTGAGCTTTCACCCCTCTTTACAACAGGAGAGGCAGTGAAAGCTGGGAGGGACAGCCTACAGAGGTCTCCTGTGGGGACCCTCCCCTGCTCTGGGACATGGGCAAAGGGGCTGTGGGGAAGCCTGGAAAGGTCTCCTAGAGGGGGTGATGACTAGGTGACCCCTCACAGGCAAGTTCCGGGCGAGACCAGTATTTCAGGAGCTGCAAACATGTCAGAGCCTGGGGAACACGGGACTCGGAGTGGGACGAGAACAGCTGACAGACACAGCGCCTGTGGGCAAGACAGCCACAGGAGAGTCTCCAGAGAGGGAGATGACACACTTCAATGGCATTTTAGAAATGATGTCTGGCTGTTCCATAGGCCAGCAGCACTGGCCTCACTGGGAGCTTGCTGGACGTGCAGAAGCTCAGACAAGGCCCCCAGTGGGCCTTAGAGTTGGAGGCCCATTTCCAGAGAGTAAGTGGGTGAAGGAGGCTGGTGCGGAGGAAGGATGGGAAATTTAGGGGGTAGTGGAGGAACCAGGGGAGGTGCTGGAACGCCCCACCCCCCACCCACCCCCTCCAAGCCCGAGGCAGCAGTAGGGGTGGTGAAGTGGGGCCGGCAGCTTGGAGACTCTGGGAGGAGATGTGAGCCCACCAGGGTGGGAGAGGCAGGGGTCAAGGATGCTACGTAGGTTACTGACAGGACAATGAGGCTGGTTGCACCTGTGGCTGCAAAGAGGAGGAGGAAGAGGAGCAGCAGGAGGAAGAGCCGTGGCCTTCCCAGGGCAGAGGGAGACAGCATGCAGTCTGGGCCGTGCAAGATTGTGGATTCCCTTTCTCTGCCATGGAGAGCAAGTGCCCAGAGCTTGAGGGGCTCTTGGGTGACCTCAGGCTTTGTCTTTGTTCACCACAGCCCAACAAGAAGCTGCAGCCAGCATCCTTTGTCACACAAATCAGTCACCTGTTACCCCATTGGCCACATGTGTGTCTCTCCCAGCACCCCTGTGCCTTTCGGGCACTGTACCTGTCCGGGAGTGAACATTAACCTGCCTCCACCAAGCTCACCTTTAGTCGGAGAGATGGATAATCACCCAGTCCCAGTGTCATCGTCCGTAAAAGTTGACAAACACTAGGAAGGAGGAGGCCCACAGCCCTGCAACATGCAGAGTAACATGCAGAGAGATTAATAAATACAAGTTTCAGGCAGAAGAAAATCAGTTTAAGGGTCAGCAAGCTGGGTACAGCTAGTAACTCTCAGCATGGGCTCACAGATGAAGGAGAGAATGCAGGTAATGTGGGCAGAAGCTTCTCTGAGCCTCTAGGTTAACAAAAACAGGGGTGGATTTCTCCACACCCTCAGCAGCAGCCAGTTTGTTTCCCTGTAGGAGAGACGCCCGCCAGATACCGCTACACACCTGAGAGATCTCCTGGGTTCTGTGTAAGATAAGGCACAAGCAGAGATCTGAGGGACATTCGTCCTCCTGCCTTGACTTGTGGCAGGCACCAGAGTCACTAATACTGTTTCAGAGTCCTGCTTATTCATCAGGGTCCCAAATTCAGAATGAATTAACTTTCATTCTGAGAGAGGACACCTGAGAAGGGTGAGATCTAGAAGAACAGGTCTTCTCAGGGAGACCACAAGGATACACCTGCAGGGTCCTCTTCATGGTGACTCAGCTCTTAGGAATTCATAAACTTAACTTCCTGGAACTTGGAAATTTCTAAGTTCTGTGAAATCCTGTAGTTCTGTAGGAGCTGAAATAGCACCTCCCGCTTGATTCAAACTGGCCAATGAGAAGGGTACCTGTGGGGTGGAACTTTCTGATTGTCGATAAAAAGGGAAAGACCAAGGCAGTCAGGGAGCATGGCCATTTGGAATTCTTCTATGTCGTAGGCTTCCGGCTGTTGAATAAAGCCCTTCCTCTTACAAATGTGGTGTTTGGGTGCTCTTTCTCTCCATTGGGCTTCGTCTTCCTGCAACAATTCCAGCATCAATTGCAGATACTGGAAGATCCAGAGGCACCAAGAAAAGCATCCATTACCGTAACTGTTCCCTTGCCATTAAATTCACCCTGAGGAACTGTGGTCTTCTGTACAAAGCCCGAGCTCCCCTAGAAGCTCTTACTGACCCCACCAGGAGAGGAAGGATGATATTTCTGAAATGCAGTGGCTACTCTGCATCTCTTATTTATTTCAGGCATCTGTAACAGAACAGCATAGATTGGGTGCTTAGAAACAATAGACAGTTATTTTTCATAGCTCTGGGGGCTGGAAGTTCAAGATCAAGGCACCAGCAGATTCAGTGCCCAGTGAAGGCTCACTTCCATGTTCACAGGCGGCTTCTTGGATGAGGATCCCAAGCTCCCCTGGACCGCTTTCATAAGGGCAAGAATCTCACCCATGAGGGCTCTACCCTCATGACCTAATCACCTCCCACAGGCCCCCATCTCCTGATACCATTCATTCCTGGGGATTAGGATTTCAACATATGAATTTTTGACAGGGACATAAACATTCAAGTCATAGCAGCAGAAAAATATGTTCTGCTCACAAGAGCTGCCATTGGACTCACCTGGGGTGCTTGTCAAAAATTCAAATTAAAAAATTTTTTTTTTGGATTCCTGGGCTTCACTCCAGACTTAATGAATCTGAGTCTCTGGGGATCAGGCACCCAAATATGTATTTTCAATATGTTACCCAGGTGACTCTTATGCAAATTAAATTCTGGAGAACACTGGTGTACAGTCAAGAGTCCCTTACCTAGAAAGCACAGCCCCTGTGATGTTTGCACTTCTGCCTATTGTGGCTACAAGCTTGATGGCAGAAGCTGAGCCTCTGTTTCCTAAAGCACAGACATAGTGAACTTTCCAACAGGCGAAGTCCCTGATTGGGGGGCACTAGACATGTGGTATAGAGCCTGGAGCTCCTCCTGAGAAGTTAGCTTGGGGAACAGCAGCTCAAAGACCCTGCATCCTTCCTTGGGAGCAGCACAGGTGACCCACATGAGGTCAGGGTGACCCAGCCAAAGCACCCAGCTTCTCTTCTCTAGATGTGTACGGGAAGAGGAGACCATGCACTAAAGAGGTAGCACGGGGTGGTGACCTGATAAAGTCCTTGCTAACCTCATTGCCATCTCTTTATAGGCCTGAATCTCCTCCCAAATGCCGGGATCCCTCCCCCAGGGAGCAAAGTTGAACTGATATAATGTAAGAGATAAGAATTTACAGTACAAAAAAATGTCCAGGTATAATAAGAATTTGTTGTGGCTCACTGATAGGGCATTGAGAAAACCTGCTCTAGTTAACTTGGCATTTGCTGGAAACTCTCCAACACGTCTATAAGCCCCCTGAAAACTAGTGGGTACCCTAGAACCTGAACAGTGTTAGCCGTTTTTCCAAGGGCTAAACAGGGTGATATGTCTCATCCTCATCTCTGAGGCTTGTTACCGCTTATCAGCTAATTCAGTCCCATAAGAACAAAGGGTTGTGAATAACTCATTATTACTAATAGCCATGAAAGTAGCATGAGTGGAAGAAGCCCAAGTGCCCATCGACCCACGAATGGACTAGCAAATTGTGGTACATGTATACCATGGAATATTATGCAGCC